>RCUC01149317.1:0-55850 GCA_003697995.1 Taxidea taxus jeffersonii
TATTTCAACTTGATTAGACTTTATTTCTTTTATTTCTCCAGAAAGGGCTTTTATTTCTCCTGACAGGGTTTCTCTAATATCTTCCATGCCTTTTTCGAGCCTGGCTAGAACCTTGAGAATCGTCGTCCTGAATCCCAGATCTGACATATTACCAATGTCTGTACTGATTAGGTCCCTAGCCTTCGGTCCTGTCTCCTGCTTTTTTTGTGGTGAGTTTTTCCGCCTTGTCATTTTGTCCAGATAAGAATCCGCTGTTCTCCTTGTTAAGTGAACTTGGTCTTGGCTGGATTTCTTGTTGATCTTCTGGGGGAGGGGCTGTTGTAGTGATTCTCAGGTGTCTTTGCCCCAGGCGGAATTGCACCACCCTTACCAGGGTCGGGCTAAGTAATCCTGTCAGGTTCACTTTCGGGAGCTTTTGTTCCCTGAACACTTTCCGTAGAGTTCCAGAGGACGGGAATGAAAATGGCGGCCTCCCAATCTCCGGTTCGGAGGATCTGAGAGCTCGGGGCCCCAGTCTTCAGTGCGCCTTCAAAGAAAAGCGTTTAATCACTCCCGTCTCCCCAGCCTCCGGCCGTGCTTGGAGAAAATCATGCGTAATCAGTCCCGTCTCACTGGCTTCTGGGAGCGCTCCGAGCTCACCCAGCCTGTGACCAAGCGTCTCTGTCTCTGGCACCTGGAGTCTCCGAACCCCGTAAATCCCTGAGCTCTCCCGGGTCGGAGTCTCCCCGCATTTTGTGGGGACCCCTTGCACAGAGCACTGGCCCGTGTCACAGACCATGGCTCTAGGAAACCTCGGCTCTGTCTCCGCAGCCGGCTTCCCTGCTCTAATACCTGTGAGCTCTGCGACGCTTAGACACCCCCGATCCTTCTGGGACCCCAGGGGACCTGAGTTCACGCTGTTCCCGTGAGGTCTTCACCCCAGTCTAGCCTCTGGAGCGATGTCCCTCCGTGGAGCAGACTTTTAAAAGTCCTGATTTTGTGCTCCGCCGCTTGCCGGGAGCCGGCCCCTCCCCCTGGGGTCTATCTTCCCGTCACGTTGGATTCACTTCTCCGCTGGTCCTACCTTTTAGAAAGTGGTCGATTTTCTGTTTCTAGAATTGTTGTTTTTCTTCTCTTCGATCTCCTGTTGGATTCGTAGGTGTTCGGAATGGTTTGATAGGCTGTCTAGCTGATCTCCTGCTGCCTGATGTCATCTCAGCCTGCTACTTCTCTGCCATCTTGACTCCTCCCTCAGCCACCCTGCTTTTAATTGGTGAGTTCCATACCTTTACATTTAGAGTGATTATTTCTAGGTAAGGATTTGCTACTGTCATTTTATTTTTTGCCTTCTGGTTATTTTGTCTTTCCATTGTTTATTTTATCTTCTTTTTCTATTTTTTAAAAAGATTTTATTTATTTATTTGACAGAGATCACAAGTAGACAGAGAGACAGGCAGAGAGAGGAGGGAAGCAGGCTCCTTGCTGAGCAGAGAGCCCGATGCGGGCTCTCTCCCAGGACCCTGAGACCATGACCTGAGCCAAAGGCAGGGGCTTTAACCCACTGATCCACCCAGGTGCCCCAGGACTGAGGGAGAAGCAGGTTCCCTGCGGAGCTGGGAGCCTGATTCAGGACTTGATTCTAGGACTCTGGGATCATGACCTGAGGCAGTTGCTTAACCAACTGAGCCACTCAGTGGTGGCTTCTTTTTCTATTTTTTTTAAGTTAGTAGTTTTCTGTGCTGATTTACTTTGTCTCCACTGTCTTTGTTTTATGTCTCTAAGTTTTTGCTTTGTGGTTACCACAAGGTTTAAAATAATAAAATGATTAAAAAAATGATGAAATAACAAATGATGATATAAATAAATGATGAATAAAATAGCCTTTTTTTCCTACTGATAACAACTTATCTTCATTTGCTGTAAGGATTCTGTCATTTTATTCTTCCCCTTTTATATTTCTGATGACACAAAAGATCTTTTTTACACTGTGATTTTCTTACCAAGCTGTAGTAGCTATATTTTTCATGTTCTCTTCCTTTTACCTTTATGTTATAATTAAGAGTTTAACATGCTATTCTAAAAGAGACATATATTTGACAGAGACAGAGACTGAAAGAGAGAGAACTTGAGCAGGGGGAGGAGCAGAGGAAGAGGGAGAGAGAATCCTCAGGTAGACTCCCTGCTGAGCATGGATTCCCCAATGCAAAACTGATCCCAGGACCCTGAGATCATGACCTGAGCTGAAATCAAGAGTCAGGACACTCAACGAACTGAGTCAGCCAGGTGCCCCTATTCTAAAAAAGATTCTACTTTTAATTTTGACTGACTTCTTATCATCTTAATCAGAGTTTTGTGTACTTTTGTCCTTTCTTTTCAGCTTGAAGTGATTATTTCAACATTTCTTGTGTGGCAGGTCTAGTGGCAATGAACTTCCTCAGCTTTAATTGTCTGGGAAAGCCTTTATTTCTCCTTTATATATGAAGGATAACTTTGTCAGAGAGGGTAATCTTGGGTGGCAGTTTTTATCTTTCAGTATTTTAGTATTCTACTCTTTCCTGACCTGTGGAGTTTTTGCTGAGAAATCCAGTCATAATCTAATAGGCATTCCCTTATGGGTTACTGTCGTTTTTTCCCCCTGACTGTCATTAAAATTCTTTTTTTATCATTGATTTTTAACAGTTTTAATAAAATGTGCCTTGGAGGTTTTGTTTTTGTTTTTGTTTTTGTTTTTGTTTTTTGTTTTTTGTTTTGTTTTGTTTTCACATTGAGTAATAAGGTGTTCAGGAAGCTTCATGGAATTATATCCAGTTCTTTCCCTGGATTTGGAAAGTTGTCAGCTATTACTTATTTAATTAAACTCTCTGTCCTCTTTCCCCCCTCCTCTCCTTCTGGAATATCCATTATTTTAACTTTGGCTTTTTTTTTTTTTTTTAAGATTTTATTTATTTATTTATTTATTTGTCAGAGAGAGAGCACAAGCAGGCAGAAGCAGAGAGAGAAACAGGGTCCCTGCTGAGCAAGGAGCCTGAGGTTGGACTCGATTCCAGAATCCCAGGATCATGACCCAAGCCAAAGGCAGTTGCTTAACGAACTGAGCCACCCAGGCATCCCTTAAATTGGCTTTTCTAATGGAGTCTGATTGCTCTTGTAGAATTCCATCATTTTTAAGAAGTCTTTGTTCTTTTTCATCTTCTACCTGAATTATTTCTAGTTGCCTATCTTCTAGCTTGTGAATTCTCTCTTTCATCTGATCTGCTCTACTTCCAATGCATTCTAATGCATTGTTTATCTCATTTATTTAGTTCTTTACCTGCAGAATATCTTTTTGGTTCTTATTTAGAATTTCAGTCCTCTTCATAAAGTACTCATTTTGTTTGTTAATTTTATTCCTGAGATCTTTTTATGGTCTTTCTGAGTTTTCTTATAGCTCATTGAATGTCTTCATAACAACTATTTTGAATTCTTTTTTCCATTAGATTGCAATATTTCATGTCTTTGGGTTCAGTTGCTGGAAAATTGTCATTTTCTTTTAGTCATTTAGTATGTTATCATGATTTCTCTCTCTCTCTCTCTCTCTCTTTTTTTTTTTGGTTTCTCATTTTTGCTGAAAAGTGTTTCTGCCACCACATTGAAAGTAATGTACACTTTTATTATTTAGTTAAGATTTTGTTTAATGTGATTCTAATAGTTCAACATGTTGGTAATTAGGAGCCTTCCAGAAGGTAGTGATATAGCATAATTTTGGTTTTTCTTATCAGAGTTGATTTGTGCTAAGGTTGGGAGTCCAGGCATTAAAAAAAAAAAATGTTGGTGGCAGACTGGCTGTAGGTGTGTATTTAGCTCTTGGGTCTGTGGGTTTGGCCACAGCTCTATTGAGGGCTCCGTGATTGTGGGGGAAGGAGTCCCAGAGGAATATGGGTGATTCTATTGCCAGAAACCTGAGGCTGACAGCAGGAGACACTTCCCTTCAGTTTTTTTTTTTCTGCTACTTCCCTCCTAAGAGAAAGCAATGGATTCCCCAGCTGCAGAACACAAAACTGGGCAGACCCCACTTACTACCTTCACCCTCCACCTCCTTTGCCAGAAAGATTGTGCTTTTTCATAACCAGACCTGCAGCAGTCTTCTCTGTAGCTGCCACCTCTGGTGCAACTCCCCTTGCTCCACTGCCCCCTCTGCTATCCAATCCACCCACTTTTGGGCGCATGAATAGATGGGTCTCTTGAGTGCCTTGGTATGTGCTGCGGAGGGGCTTTTCTTTGGTTATGGATGTCTGATTAGTTGCAAATGAAAGGGCAGGGAAAAAAGGAGCAACTCATGCTGCTGTGATGCTAACCTCACTCTCAGACTTTTATTTTATTACCTATAAAGCTCTTTTTCTGACTTGAGAGACTTCAGTGACATTTTGACCCTTTCCGGGTTCTTGTTTCCTGAGTCTTTGAACTTTGATATTCCCAGTATTTGGAATTGCTTCTACAAGATATCCATATGACTTCCTCCCTAAACTTATTTAAGTATCTGGTCAAGTGCAATCAAGTAATAATGCTGAGTGGCATTCTCAAGGAGGCCTCCCTGGACCACTCTATCTGAAATAGTACTTTTCTCCCTTTTATTTTCTGCCCCTCACCAGCTCTATTTTTCTTTTTAGTGCTTTTTATCGGCTAGAAAACTGAATATTTTTTTCCTTATTATTTATCTTTTAACAAGGATAATAGGCCATTGGTCTGTTTTGCTCACACTGCTGTATATTTAGTACCTTGAACATTGTTTGTTACATGGGAAGTTCTCAATAAATAATTTTTTAAAAAGACTTAATCTCCACACCCAGTGTAGGACTTTAACTTACAACCCTGATATCAAGAGTCATGTGCTCTATTGACTGAGCCAGCCAGGCATCCCACAGTAAATAATTTTTAATGAATGAATGAATGAATGAATGAATGAATAAGTTGTTTAGAAAACAAACTATAAAAATACTTATGCCCATAAGGGAACATGTTCAGTTATGCTTAATTAGGTACAAAGTTAACTAGGAAAACTAATAGTCAGTGATATGTTCTAATGTCACACTATTCTCAGAGGTTCCAGCAATTCTATCTACTAACCTTAAAAAATAATGACTCATGTAATTACAATTTTGGATGCAGGTGAAAATAGTAAACTATTATATATATTTTTTTCATATATTTTTCTTTTTTTCCCTGATGGACAATAATTAATATTTTTTTACTTGCCAGCCAAAATAACCTTACTTCAGAGATCTCACTGTCTACTCAATAACTATATGCATATACTAATAACTTGAGAATAATAATTTGAGTGCTGATATTAGTTCAAAGAGCAATTTTATGACAAATTTTCCTATGTGAAAATACAAGCTTTAATATTTCTTAATTATGAAATGTCCATTTTTCAGCATTAAATCCTGATTTATTTGGGGAAATAAAAAAGAAGCTAGAATCTGTTATGGAATAAATACTAAGGCTTACACATCCTAAATGTATTTTTGCCTTATATATAAGTTCATGTAAATCCAGGCATTCATATAAAAACAAATTTATTTTATTGTTCTAAGTGTATTATTTAGCTGTATCATTATTATATTTGGGGAGGACTTTTTCACTTTCTAAGAATGATCTAGAATTTTACATGCAAAAGGAGGTTTTTAATGAGTAATTCACATTGATACACTCTCTTTTTTTAAGAATTCATATTGATTTGAAGGAATTTCAACTCAATGCCATGATTTTTAAAGAAATTTTCTGTTTGGATTAGTAATCTTAAAAATGCAATTATTTAAATGTATTTTACTCATTAAGAACTATAAGTAATGGATAATAGAATCTGTATTCATACTAGGCCACAAAAGCAGTTTCCCATATTATAGAATTTTCTACTAGAATATTAATTTTATAACTTTAAACATATAAAAATGGCATTTTACTAGTATAAATATATCTCACAAGTTTAAATTATAATATGTACTTATTTTAGAGAGAATTAAAGAGAATATTAGGACTGTTTTGATGATGGTCATTGAGAGTGGGGATTAAGAATGGCATTTGCCGGGGCACCTGAGTGGCTCAGTGGGTTAAAGCCTCTGCCTTCGGCTCAGGTCATGATTTCAGGGTCCTGGGATCGAGCCCCGCATGGGGCTCTCTGCTCGGCAGGGAGCCTGCTTCCTCCTCTCTCAGCCTGCCTCTCTGCCTACTTGTGATCTCCGTCTGTCAAATAAATAAATAAAATTAAAAAAAAAAAAAAAAGAATGGCATTTGTTATCATGTATCATCCCGCACATTACATGTATTTCTGTACTTTCTTTTGGTTTCACAAGATCAAGAAAACTCTATTAACATGAATAATTAAAAATAATGTAAGTTTTTAATAGCACAGATCTAGCAACTTTAGGATACTATTCAATTTAAACTAGGCACAAAACTAGAGAGAAGAGTAGTAGGAAATTTTATTTCACGACTAAATCAGATATTATTTAAGGATAAATTGTAGTTTTATTGTGAAACTAAAGTTTCAGTAACAAGAGTATAATAATCCTTCTAACTATGCATGTGTCTTTCACATTTTATTGCAAAACTGTTAAGCTATAATAAGGACATACATCCAATACAGACAACAATGTCTTGCCTGCCATTTTTAAGGAAACCAAGCATGTGCTACAGCACTCTATTCACTTTTTTTTTAAAAGATTTTATTTATTTACTTGACAGACAGAGATCACACGTAGGCAAAGAGGCAGGTAGAGAGAGAGGGAGAAGCAGGCTTCCTGCTGAGCAGAGAGCTGATGCAGGGCTCAATCCCAGGACCCAGGGATCATGACCTGAGCTGAAGGCAGAGGCTCAACCCACTGAGCCACCCAGGTGCCCCTCTATTCACTTTTATAAATCTTTCCTTGCAGACATTTAAAGGCTTGAATTAGTAGAAGTCCGCTGTATACATCAACTTTCCAAACCTATGACACATGTCCAAGAAGTTCAAATATAAGCACAGAAAAGTCAAAAGATAGAAACTACAGCTAGTGGAACTAGCTCTACAAAAGACTATATTGCTTATTTCCATCTACTGGAATATGAAATTTATTAAAGTGTGCATTTTAAAATTTGAAAATAATGTAGATTATGTTTAAAAATAGGGAATTGAACAATATATTGATTTTAATTAGAATCTGAAGAGTTAAATATACATTTTATGTCTAGAACAATTTTTAAAACATACTAAAAATATATCAAAATCATAATAACTTAAATCAAATACTAAGAAATGTTTAAATAATTCAAAAAAATGACAGGAAAAGTGAAACAGGAACAAATCAAAGGGAGCAAAAAGAAAGCAATAGTAAAATAATAGACCTAAATAAAAATGTATTAATAGTTTCATTAAATGTTAATAGTCTAAACATACCAACTAAAAGACAATAGATTTTCAGGTTGAAATTTTATAAAATAACCCAAATATAGATTGTATAAAAGAAATAAACTACAAATATAACGACATTAAAAGTAAAGGAATGGAGACGTACTTCTTGAATAAGAAGGAAGGATTTCAAAATCTGCTCCTCTATAAAAGCAATAAGACCAATGACCAAAAAAACCCCCAAAATCAACTTTTTCAGAAATCTGGAAATCAATGGACCTCTTAACAACAGTCCAAGGAGTGTTTATTTGAGAAAAACTGAATTTCAATTAGAACATTAGGCTTTTTTGGGTTTTAATTGGTCTTACTTCCATCTTTCTCTGCTTATCTTGCAACTATAGGACTTGTGAAAAACACCATCCTGCAATTAATGGAGAAGGAAGAGTGGGTTTGGAACTATGCCACACTCTATCCTCAGAGAGTTGTCCCTATCTGACCTGTCTGGTAACTCCCTGAAAAGCCTCATTCTCAAAACTTGTCCTTATTTGACTAGACTTAGAGCTCACTCTGTGTGAAGAGCCCTCTCCCAGAATTTGACCCAATCAGTGGCAAGTTTTTAATATCACAACTACTTGAAGCAGCATTACTAGTTGGGACTAGTAGGAGGTTTTCCTAAAAATATTAAAAAACTGGGCAATGAGATTTCCACAGGGTCTTTAAAAATCTCCAACATAGATTTCTGGGAATCTAGAAAGTCACAAGCCTATGGAGAGCTATGCCATGTCCAATGAAGACCTGAAAAGGCTATAAAATTTCTCATCTCTTGCTGACCTTGAAGAAGCTAGCAGGAAGTAAAGGCTAAGGCAGGACTATAAACTCCTGTCAGTATGGAAAATATATATCAAAACACACACACACACACACACACACACACACACACACATACACACACACACACACCTGCCACACTACGCACAGCTCCTCAGCAAAGCTGGAAGATATTGGTTCAAAGCATTTAAGAAAATATTTGTCCAGTCTTTAGGTCAACATTAAGTTAAGTGGCTGCATATGACAAGAATACAGACTTTACAGAATTAGACCATAAAAGTCATTAAAAAAACAAACAAACAATAAAACCAACAAAAGAAAAACAAATAGTAGCAACAACAGCATAGGGGAGATATGATTTGCGGGGTTGCCACATTACATTAATTGATATGTCCAGTTTCTACAAGAATTATAAAATGCACAAAGAATCAGCAAAGTGTGTTGCATATACAGAAAAAGTATAGTAAAACTTGTCTCTAAGAAAGGTAATATCTTGGACTTATTGAACAGAGACTTTAAGTCAGCACTTTAAAATATGTTCAAAAACTAAAACCATGTCTAAAGAGTTGGAATTAAGAATGATGCCTCATCAAATAAATCACCTTACTAAAGAAATGTAAATTGTGTATCTTTAAAAAAAGCAAATAGAAATTCTGGAGTTGAAAAATACAATAATTATAAAAATTTCATTAGAGGGACCTCACAGCAGATGTGAACTATTAGAAGAATCAGAGAACATGAAGAGAAGTTAATTGAGACTATACTTTCTGAGGAACATGAAGAAAAAAGAATAAACAAAGAATGAAAAAAAAATGAGCAGAGACACAAAGACCTGTAGGATACCATCCATCATACCAACTATGTATAACAATAGTTCCAGAATAAGAGGAGGGAGAGAGCGGGTCAGAAAGGGTATTTGAAAAAATCATATCCAAAAACTTCTCTAATTTGATGAAACACTTGATTTTTTTAATCCAAGAACCTCAATAAATTTCAGGCAGGATAAACTCAAAGAGATACACACTGGTCTGCATTATAGTCAAACTGTTGAAAATCAAACATAAAGAACGATTGTTGAAAGCAGCAAGAGAAAAGTAATAGATTACATATGATATGCTGAAAGCAATAGACAACCAGCCAAAAGATCTATATCCAGCACAATTGTCCTTTAAAAAAGGAGAAATTAAGATGTTTTTGGATAAACAAAACCAGGTAATTTGTAATAACACACCTGCCCTGCAAGTAAACAAGGAAGTCCTTGAAGTTGGAATGAAAACACACAAGACAGTAACTCAAATCCATAGAAGAAAACAAACAAACAACAACTACAAAAATTCAAAATATTAACACCAGTAAAGGTAACTGCATAGATAAATATAATAGAAGTCTACATATATGTCTTGTGTCTAACTTTTTTCCTCTTCATGCTAATATATGAGATGCTGCTAAAGTAGTACTTAGATGGTAATTTGCACCTGTTAAACAGTACATTTATAAAGAGGAAAGATTTCAAATCAATAACCTATCTTTCTGCCTAGACAAGTTAGAATATGAAAGAGCAAACTAAGCCCAAAGCTGAAGAAAAGGAAAGCATTAAAGTGGAAAAAACATAGAGAAGAGAAAAATAATTAAAAAAATAACAAAACCAAGAGTTTATTTAGAAAGATCAACACAATGGAAAAACTTTTAGTTACACTGTTAAAAACAAAACAAAACAAAACAAAGATATCATTAATGAACAGGGCACCTTACTGTCCACTTTATGGATATAAAATGGATTATAAAGGAATAGTATAAACAATTGTATGTTAAAAATTAGATAATGTAGGGGTGCCTGGGTAGCTCAGTGGGTTAAAGCCTCTGCCTTCGGCTCAGGTCATGATCCCAGGCTCCTGGGATCAAGCCCCGCATTAGGCTCTCTGCTTGGCAAGGAGCCTGCTTCCTCCTCTCTCTCTGCTTGCCTGTCTGCCTACTTGTAATCCCTGTCTGTCAAATAAATAAATAAAATCTTAAAAAAAAATAGATAATGTAGATGAAACAATACTAATACAAGTCTGATGCAGAACTACCAGAACTTTGATCCATTGCTGGTGGGAATATGAAATGATATAGAACTATTCTGTGCCCTGATTATGGCAGTAGTTACATGAATCTATGCAAGAACATTAAAATTCATAGAACTGTATACCAAAAGGACAAAAAAAGTCAATTTCATTGTGATAATTTAAGAATAAGATATAAAAAAGTAGTATAGGATTATATTGGAAAGAGAAAGCATAAATCAATCAGGAAGCTTGGGGAAGGAGAAAAAAAGCTTTTGTTACTTAAACTATGCCATAGGAAATGAAAATACAGAAATATGGTGAATGGTGTCATTAAACAGAGAAACTAAATAATTGAGGCCCCAGATTAGTTTCATAGGCTTGAGTTCTCCAGGTTTCTTCTCATATAAAAGGTAATGAGTAATTGCCAAACAGCTACTTTGGTTATTGCATTATCGATATAACCAAAATGAGACCCAACTATGTCTAGAAGGCCATCTACATATAAAATCTAGATTTATATGTATTTATATGCATATATAAGTGTGTTTGTATGTGTATATATACATATATATAATTTATATAAATGTACATGTATATATGGGTATGTTTTTCTAAGTTAAGTACTCAGAATGTAGAGGCTTCTGTATTTTACATTTTTTACAATTGTGTAGGCATAGGTATCCTTCTTGAAGCCATACAAAATTTAGATGTTGAAAACCCCTTGGTATAATAGAAATATCTAGTTTTAGTTGTAAAGAACTTAACAGATGCCCCTGTAAACGTTTTCACTTAGTAGACTGAAACCTTGTTTTTTCAGTATATACTTTTGGATATCATAGTTAGCAAGCAGAATGCTAAACTACTGACAGATGCACTATTTGGAGAAGTACCAGGTGTAAATAATTTTTTAAAACCATCTATTTGTTATAAATACAGTTTCAAATGTTCATATCAACTTTAATATGAATCTAGAGGAGAGGTATTTTTCTCTAAGAGATACAGGAGTTGAGTTGAAATGGAACACATTATTTAACTAATAAGTTACATGGCAAGTGAAGTAGAGTGGTAAATTCTCACTTTAACCTTGACTCTTTGAGGTATATTTGAATCTGTTTTATGACAGACACATCATCCAGAATAATGCATATGTGTATGTAAAACATTTGGGTTAAGGCAATCTTTTTTCCATTTATTTTCCCCCTTGCACCCAGAGATTATTATAGGGCATATATAAGATAAAACAAGAAATGACTTTTTGGCCTCAGATCTATAATCTTCAAATTTCTCTTTAGATTCTCCTTAGAAATTTGCTTTGTAACCCTGAGTGAGGCATTTGATGTGTCACCATTTTCATTGTTCTGACCTGTTTATATCTTAGCAGGAATAATGACATGAATAGTTTGACTGTTGAGATGTGAAATCAGAGTGAACACTTGTCAAGGCTTTTGCAGCAAAATTAAATGTTGCTAATTTAAACTGGGTCAGAGTAATATTTTTCTGTAGTTTATTCATTCCATAATTTAAATTTAGATCATTTGATGTACATTTTTACAATTGGTTCATTTCTGGATCATTAAACCTTATCATCAAATAATATTTATTAAGCTTCCACATGTTCATAGATCCAGAATGACTGCTATATGATAGCAGTTAAGGAAATAGCATACACTGGCTCTTTAAAAAAAAGCAACAACAACAAAAAATCACATAGCTCTTCAGCCAAACAAGCACTTTTATGTGTCTAATGAACACAAATAGAGCATTTCTTCATTACTCCCATCCATTTGACTCACTTCTCCCTAATTTTAAAGGCACTTTTAAATCATTAGCAAAGAATTATTTTATTGCACATTAACTTTTTGTGATATACTACAGTGTAGGTCAACTGTGTCCAGATTTATTTCAGTGCAAGGAAGATGTGGAAATTAAAGTTAGAAGTTGTACTATTTACGTAAAGGAGATATAGGGGTAAATCTGGAAAGGAACCGATCATGAAGGAAAGGGAGTAAGTTAGGAACAAGGCAAATTATAAGAATATAAAAGAGAGATTACGTGGATTTATGCTAACTCCCACACAGAGTGACATACTGTATTTGAGACCCATTGACGCAGTCCTTAGTTAAAAGTTCTTTTGGTTAACAAAAGAATATATTATCCTAGTCTATGTTTTTACTACTCTTGTTCTGTTTTGTTTTTGTATTGTTAAATCTATTTTCTTCACAGGTTATGTGATTCATTAGTTACATACAAACTCAGGTTTGTTACTCATTAGTTGTCAAATGGTACACACAAAAAAAGGAAATTTGGTGATGTTAACTAACTTAGTTTTGTTCATCTTTGGCTGTGAAATGTGGTAGAGAAGACTGGAACTAATATTTAAATACAGCTTTCCTACATTTTTTATTTAGCTGTCTTTATTCTGTCCTATATTAAGAGCAAACAAAGTTAAATATGTATTTTTCTAATGAATTCAGTGACTGAAAGTTAAGTATTTACAGATCTTCCTTAGTTTCTTACAGAAAATGTGAGGATATTCCTCAAATTGATTATTTGGTTATTTTATATATCCCTAATTAAATAAATTTATAATGAGCTCTTATTCTTCATGTAGGAAGATGAAGTTAACTTACCTATTAATGGGATCTTAGGTATACTCACACATTTGTTTCTAAATGTTTCCAAAGGGTTTTACATCTTTACTCTGAATATTCTCTAAAATAAGTTTTTAACTTTTTAGCTTTTCACTGCACACCAAATTGAAGATGTCTGTCAGATCTTCTTCCTGCAAAAAATTAAGAGAGGAAAAGTTGACCTTAGGGTGATAATGTTAATGTTTATGGTTTCCAAAACTAGGAGCTCCTTTGCAACTCTGTGTCCCAGGCTTACTGTATTTAAACATTCTTTGACATTTCAGTTGGCTGTTAAACTTGAATTATATATTAAGCGTAGCTCATTGCCTGAAATTATTTCTTTCTAGGTAAACAAGATTATAAAAAAACCAAACCTATTTTACGAGCAACCAAATTAAAAGCAGAAGCAAAGAAAACAGCAATAGGGATAAAGGTACCTGTATTTGGTAACTTTAAAATTTGATATATGCATGCCATTTCATTTTCTAAAACTGGATTGCATAAATGTTGAATGTTAAATG
This sequence comes from Taxidea taxus jeffersonii, assembly GCA_003697995.1. Taxonomy (NCBI): domain Eukaryota; kingdom Metazoa; phylum Chordata; class Mammalia; order Carnivora; family Mustelidae; genus Taxidea; species Taxidea taxus. The sequence continues at coordinate 13,370 of RCUC01149317.1, forward strand.
TTTTACGACATTTCAAAATCAAAGTCAATGCCAGAATTGAAGGTTCTTATAACGAATTTACTTAATGGGAAGCATCATTCTGATCCTGAGATTTTACCAGGTCTTAAAACACAATGTCACATAAGAAAATCAGTTATACTTAAAGTTGCAACTTATTTTTACCTCTAGCTACTGTATATATTGTTCAAACATTTTAGTGATTTATGTGGCCCAAATAAATTTCAATAAATTTAATTTTATGGTTATTGAAATTTTAGTTACAATTACATATACTTAGATCATTAATATATATAATTTTATTCTGTATTTTATTATTGTTGTCAGTACTCTCTATGATGAAATTCTAGTGATGTCCCCAAACTTGTTCTTTTAGAAAACCAGTGTTTTAACTGCTTAAGAGGATAAACGCATCTGAGAATGATGTTATCAGATAATAATCCAATATGCTAGCACAATGAAGTTCAACAACATTACATTTATATTACTACTCATGTCAATTTTTTGCCAAGTATTTAGAGGTGACTCAAACTATAAATAAAAAAATTAACTTGATGGTTCTACTGTCAAATGTGTAAAATTAAAGTGAAGAGTATATATACTTTATTTAAATATTAAAATGCTAAGAGGAGATTTTGGTTTTTATCTGGCAGATGAAAAATCAATTTTTCTAAGTTATAGCTTATAGCAAATGCCAAGGTATTACTACCAGGCTGTAACAGCTGTTGAACTGCCAGATGATATATTTGGTTGTCTTCCAAAATTTGCTATTATGATCACCAAATACTGCATTTGTTTTACTCTTGATTGGTGATTTTGATCAAGTATTGCCGTGTGATACGGTATGTTTTCACAACACAATCCCCTCAGTTAGTGCTGTGTGTCAGTTTTTAATGAAAAAAAAAAAAAGGTATATTGCCTTTTTTGTTTAAAAGAGAAATGATTAATCTTTTGAAATTTTCTTCTAATTTCACATGAAATTTTATTCATCTTTTAAATTATCTCCATGACATGATATTTCTAAAATCATTAGTTAGGGGTTATTTTCTTTCTTTATTTTACAGTTAGTTACCTGACGATTGTCTCTTATAGTGAGAGCATTATCTGTAATTTTCCACCAAGGCATCATGTCACTCACTTTTATCTCTTCCTATGTGGTGTTTTGGTTTTGGGGTTTTTTAAAGGAAGATATTGGGTAGCAAAATCCTCTTGTGGCACAATATAATGAGCAACCATAAATTAGAATTTGAGAAATGTGCAGCCATTCATTTATTAATATAAACACATTATCTTTATTTGCCCTTATAATTTTTGTTATTTTAATTTGAAGAAATGACTGTCTTAGTATGAGATAAATCTACCTTATACCGTAATTACTTAGTATCTTTTTATAAACAATGCAGAATTTGCTTATCTTTTTTTTGAGAAAAAAGTTTTGCTTAGATTTCATTTATGATTTAATGTATGTACAGAATAGTTTCTGACATCCGAACATAGCTCCTTTTTAATAAGCTAGCATTTCATTTTGATTTGTATACCTGTGAAAAACAAAAACCTTAACTTTAAACATTGGTTATTTTGCTTGAAAAATTATATGAAGAGCCCATTAAAATGATATGAAACTTTTTAGAATCAGAACCATGGATGTGTTTTACATTTCAAATCTGGCATAGTAATTAGTTTGCCCTGTCAAACTTTGATTGCCTTGTCATTTTAGCATTGGATTTTAAATAACGAAGTTTCTTTCAGCAATTGCCATTTAATGCTGTTTAATTTCCCCAGTGAGTGATTTTATCCATATTGATAATGTCAGAGAAGCAACTAAGGACTAATGAACATCAAACATGTTTGACTCCTATCTAGTTGATTCAGGATGACCATAATATTATAGTATTTTATCACTTTATTGCTTATTTTTAGAATGAATCATAGTTATGCTCTTAAAATAATTTAAATCTATAGAAAAATGAACAGCTGGATGGAATAGAAAAATACCAGCCATGACAACACTGAACAGAGAAGAAAGAGGTCTGGGATCACATTCCTCTTTCCTCTTCCTGTTGCCATGATCTAGCTAAGTCTAAGCTGACATATTTGCAAAAGCGATTATAACATTACCTCACAGAGTTTTCAGAAGAGTTAAATAATACCATAAAAACAGTTAACATTGAACCCAGGACATTGAATTCATTTATTAATTGTTAGCTGATTGAGAAAACACTTTTTTGAATTAGCCATTACTGGTTTGTACAAATAAGACTCCCCTTGGGTGTTTGTCATTGGCGTTAAGATCCCCCACTTCAACTTAGTCAGCATTGTGTTATTTTATTGCATTTTATGAAATGTTCTCAGTTTTGCTGTGGACATACTGATATTGCTGTTGTAAAGTTTTCAAAGTATTATCTAATTTTTTTAAAGATTTTATTTATTTGATGGACAGAAATCGTAAGTCGGCAGGGAGGCAGGCAGAGAGAGAGGAGGAAGCAGGCTCTCCGCGGAGCAGAGAGCCCGATGTGGGGCTCGATCCCGGGAGCCTGGGATCATGACCTGAGCCGAAGACAGAGGCTTTAACCCACTAAGCCACCCAGGCACCCTCACAGTATTATCTAATTTTAATATACTTCTTATATAGGTTATCTAAATCTTAATCCTTCATTATCTGTTTAGTAATTATGTAAATATTACAATGTCGTAGAACCTATAGAAAGAATATTACAATGTTGTAGAACCTATAGAAAGAAAGATGACGAAGACATAATCACCTGGGAGCAATTTATACAAGAAATAACTTCCAGATTTCATTACAATAAAAATCAACAATATTGACTTGGATATCTAGGACTGAAGAGTAAAGAATACACAATATAGTCTTTATGCTCAAAGACTTTTAGTGCCTTTTTGTAAATATATGTTTAGTAATTGAAAATGTTTTGGAAGAACAGTACTGATTCAGAATAAGATGTGAATATCATTGTTTCAAAATCTAGAACTAATTTCTGGTTATTGAGGGTATTTTATTCCTATGTCTTACTCATGTAAACAAAATCTTGTATTTTAAGACCCAGTAATGCGTGCTACCTAAAAAATATCTGCACAACAAATATTTCCTATTTGGTTGCTGTTCAGTTAGATTATTTTTTAAGAGTTATGACTTCATTAAACATTTTTTAGAATGTAAATACCCATGTTTCCTAGTATTTAGAAGAAAAAAGATAATTCATATTTGTTAATTAATTAGCTATTTGAAAGGTTTATTTGAAAAGTATAATCTAGTAAAAGAATAAATATCAAAAACTTAATTTATCTGTTACATAAGTAAAATATTCAAGTGTCAAACAGATCCTCCTAACAACCTCTTGGGATGAGCCTTCTGGAAATGTTATTTTTCTTCTTTTTTGTGATCTTGGATATAAAACTAAAAACGGCCAGGGGGTGGGGGGCCATAAATGCCTAGAGCTCTCTAAGTTATGATTAGTGTCCCCAGCATCCTGAAAGAAGTATTTTCAAATTTTATCATTGTTTTAACCCTCTCTACATCCAGTCCTCACAATGTTCATCTCCTTAACAGAACAGGGACCTTTTTTTTAATGATGCTATTCCTCCCCATTCAATACTCTTTAGCCCTACCCCCTCCATCATATATTCAGTGGACTAAATTGAATTAATGGATCCTCTGAAGTTGTATTCTATGAGTGTTCTTTGCTTTCTACCCTTAAAACCCATTTTCCTGCCTCTGGATATCCTGAAAATGTATAGTAAAATTGATAGAGAGTTTTTTGAAGGGAGAAGGAGCAGTTGAAAAGCAGCAGTTAGAGGTGATTATCAAATGAAATGTGGATGATGGCCTCCAATCGAAAAACTTTATTCCTGCTTTAAGCTTGTATGAATGGTGATTGCTGTTGAACAGTTTTGTTGTCCACTATACAGAACAGATGGAGTTTGCAGTTGTGTGTCACTTGTTTATTACATCCTCTTAAAATTAGTATCTGTGTAACCAGATGGGTCTGGGAGCACAGCTGTGGATATAAGAATATAAATGAAACCTGTCTGATGCTGCCATGCCCTTTTGAGATGCCAAAGTGTTCCAACTGCAACAAAGAAAAAACTGACTTTCATTGACATTATATTGATGTATTAGATTTTTTAAAAATATTATAAAAATTGTTGACACTGAGTCTATCAGCCCCCTGATTTTTATCAATATTTACTTCTATAGTTTATCAATATTTACTTCTATATATATATAGATTTCTATAGGAAATCTAAATAAATGTACATTTGATGCTAAATATCTATATAAATTGCCCATTTGTAATTTCAACATCCAGGTAAAAATTTCTTGTTGCTTATAAACCAAATTCATTTTAATGTTTTTAAAAGTTTATTAGATGTCATATATTGGATTAGTAACTTTACATTCTAATGAAATGTAAAATATATTCATAAAAATGCAATAAATTGCTTCTCCATAAAACAATGCCAGGAATGAGTGTGATATACAATTGAAAATTAGAAAGACATATTAGCCTCTTTAGTATATGGAACTGGCACTAGTTGCTCTTCTGTTTTTAAATCTCTTTAGCCAAATGATATGTTAATATTGAGAATACTCCTTTTGGTGTGTGTGTATATTACATACTATATACTATATACTTCATTTATATATGAAGTTTATGGACTTCTTAGGAGATACTAGGATTTTTGCCATAATGTATGTAGTAAGTTTTTTGGCTACTAGTTTAACATAATTAATATAACCTATATCAAATAACTAAATGAAATATTCAGAATAACCCTTCACAATTCTGATAAATTATACTATGTTTTACTTCATGAACTGAGAATCCTCAGTTTTTTCCCCCACCTTATAAACTATAGAATTTAGAGTTTAAATTTAGTTTTAACAAAATAATATTTAATAAAGACTTACAGAGACATAATCTAGAAACTGGCTATAATAGCAGTTTCTTCCTATGAAAAAGAAAGATAAATGTTTTAAAATCTGTGTCCTAAAGCTATAACTAATAACAAACGAAGCAACAAATAAAGTTGAACATACTCAAATAGAGAACAGAGGAACTGTGTAGGCACAAACTACACTGCTTGCACCCAACATCTTGATATCCAAACTATGCAAATATATCAAAATTATTAAGTTAAATTTTATTATTAGAAATTTTACTATTACAAATTATATAGAAATAATAATAGAAACGAGTCATCCACTGATGTCCTTATCATTGCAGTTGGTAGTGTCAAGTACAAAATAAATTGCTTTACTAAATGATGAGAAGGGTTAAACAAAAAAATGTGATTAATTAGGTTCAAATTATTATTCTAGATGATGAAATTATACCGCTATTTTCTCTGATGAAACTTATAACATTAATCAATCTCTTTTCATCAATTTCAAACCTACTTTTTTTTTTCCCCCTCCTTAGGAAGTTGGCCTCGTACTAGCAGCTATATTGGCCCTCCTACTGGCTTTCTATGCTTTCTTTTATCTCAGACTGTCCACAGATGTTGACTCTGATCTGGAACGAGATGAAGATTAGCTGAACAGCAATCAATGCATTAAAGGGAAATGATTTTATAAAAGCATCTCTTGGGACCAACACTTTCTAAAGTACTGAAATTGGAACATCTTGAATTCTTTCTGCTGGTATTTTCAGTTTTCAGAAATATCTTTTTAAATAGTTGCATAGGATATCAAAAAAAGAACCTTACCTAGCAATATAGTATAATGTATGCTACTGGCTACTTTTATAAATCTTTCTACTTTGACAGGCAACCTATTCATGGTGCGTTTAGATTAAATGGAAAACAGATCCTAAATTCTTCGAATGTCTTAGCCAATTTATGTGTATAACTCCGTCACTTCAGATTACTAAATCTATTTTTGTTCCGTATACATCGTAAGTAAAAGTATATATCCTCATTTACAGAAACATTCTTAAATCACATTCAGAGCCTAAGAAGGAATGAAAAGTCATGGGAAATTTTTCATTTTACAAAGAAGCCCTGCTTTCTTTCCAGACATATTTTATATCATTAGAGAGACTATCTGCCATACATCTACAGTAATCTTTTTCCTTCTTTGCCAACTGTTCAGCGCACATGTGCTCCATCAGAAATGGCACCTGGATGACAGAAGCTCAAAGAGTCACATATGTCTGTAAAATAGAGTTCCCTTCCTCTTGGGCTGTCTGAACTGGTGTAAATAGAAAGTTCAGTTGATCTTGATTTTAATTAACCTATTATTGTATTAATATAAACTTGGAATTCTATTTTAATTATGTTTTTTCTGGCTGCTTGCAGTATCAGTTTGCCCTTCTTGTTAGGGAGGTATGTAACAATCTGTCATTTAGTTGTGTAGTTGTTGTTGTTGTTGTTGTTTTTCACACAACAGTAACAGAAGTCCTACCTACTCAGAATAATTTTCTTGGGTTGCCTTTTAAACCTAAACAATACAAAGTTGGTTTATAAAATTACATTTTGTCTCTTGAGAGTTAATCAATTACAACTGTTTTGTGAAAAATAAATAATAGAATAGAAGAAAATACATGTCTCATATTACTTGCATTTCTAATTTTTTTGTTTACATAAGTTTTTAAGATATTTTGCATTTGTTGGAGTATAGAAATCAATATATTCAATATTTTTACCAGTAATGGATTTTTTAAAAATATTTTTAGAACACGTGAATATATAAAGTTTAGAAAATGGGAAAATATGTGTCCACAGCAAAGTTGTTAGCTACTATCTTACATAAAGAAGTATAAAAAATTAATAGTTAGAAATAAATGCACAAAGTGCATTATATCATATACATTGTATTTATGAAGAGCAAATAAAATGTAAAGATTGTTTCCATATTTTTCCAGAGAAGAAAGCTTTGATGAATACACTCAATGTTCTGCGAGACTTTTGCAAATAGTTGAATATGACTGTGTAGCTTTATGTTCTGTAGAATTTTTCCAAGTAGCATAATTTATTTCATCAATGTGAAAACAGCCCAAAGTTCCCATATCCTCACAGATCACTTATGCCAAACATCTGAGGGCAAAATTTAGCCAGTGTTATTTACTGGATTCTACCCCTTGAAATCACAAACTCATGAGACAGACCAAGAGTTCTTATACACTCACCACAGCAGACCAATCCAAGTGGCATTTTTAGGAAAGGTTGCAGCATTTAATGCCATGTGGTATGTCTGTTCGTGAAGTGGGTGGCAAGGGAATATCCAAGCTGGCATTTTGGATATGATGGGCCTTTTCCTTTCCTGAGTGACATGCCACATGTCAAGAAATACTGCTTTCCCCCACTCCTATCACATTTACGTGAACAATTTTCATTTAGTTATTTTACCTCCCATATGGTGTTAAAAACAGTCATATTAAATAAAGATTATTTCTAATTTCAGTAGTAATTTAAATGAGAAGATATGTAATAATTGTTTATTAGATACCTATCCAAGTGAAGTATGACAGAATTTATAGTATTTAAAATAGATGAGTATACTCTTGGAGATGTCTGAAAATTCATTACCCTGAGAAAAAATGTTACTGTTCCCTTCTGTTCTTGAGGTGTTCTCTTGAGGGAAAAAGGTTGTTTCTGATAGTAGTAAGTATTAAACTATACATAGTACAATTATAAGCTAGTTTGATTACCTCATTTTATCGATACCTTGAGTCTCTGGCTAGTTCGTTTGTGTAATTGACTTATGGTGGCTCCAGAGAACCATAAGTCCCAAAGGTCCAACTCTGATTTTAATAAATATTGGGTAAACTGAGATGATGTATATTTATACAACACTGTTTTCATGAAATGCAAATTTTTCAAATTCACATTAACTGGGATGCAGCCTGTAGAGAAATCCCAGATTGAAATCTGGTTTGAATCTTTGAAGCTAGAGAGGTATATCTGGCCTACATTTTCAGGGGACCACACTTCTAAATAGTGAGTGGTGTTTGGCATAAATCTAAGACTAGCACCAGACACAAATTTTAGGCGTGGGTTTTTCTCCTCCAATAATTCACTGCTCAGAGTAATTCAGAAGACAAAAACACAAATTATAATGACTTTTCAGAATGTTAGAATCTATTTGCTAACTATACTCTGCAGGATAAATTTCAGCTAATGCAGCAGACTTTATATACAACCTATGAAATACTGTGAATGAAGCTTGAAGAGTTGCTGGTTCTTATTTTGAATGCAAAATAAACATATATAGATTTATTGAGAGGAGATATTGAAAAACTATAACCTCACCCAGGATTTCTTTTAAAACAAATGAACAAAAAGCCTATCATTGTGCCAGTATAGAGTTTGTTGTTTTAAGGTGACAAGTACTTGAAGATTTTCTGTCTTTTCAATTTTTCCAAAATACTTCTACCCCAACCAATGATTGCAAGATCATGAAAATATGTTCTTATTCATTTCTGTAATTCCAATAGTGTAGTGATCTGTACATATTTAATAAATGCATGTCAAATTTTAAGTTAATTTCTTTTAGTATTCTTAGAGTCTGGTACAGTTGCTGCATGTAACAGATGATCAAAAATTATTTGTGTTTAATAAATAAAACTTAGAAATCACTGTATTGATCAACTCAACACTTAGCATTTATGATCATTGAATGTCCTGGGACAAATACATGTTTCATCCTGTTCCTTTTTAAGATCAAGACAACTAAATTTAAATTTGCTGTAGAACAGAAACATTGTTGTTTTCTGGGTAATCAAATATGTTATTTTTATCTTAGTGTTGTTGAAAACCACACTCAGTGTTTTTAATTTAACTTATTATACATCCTCACTCCCAACAAAAATAAAACTAAATCTTCATTATAATGCTTACATTTATGTGAATACTAAAGCTCTATATTTTCCATATTCTAAGATGATATAGTCGGTGATAATTCAGTAGAGCAAGTTTTGATTTATTTAGATGCGCTTCAGAAATAAAACTTCCAGAGATTAAACTTAGAGAATTTTCATGTATTTCATCCATAATGTAAGGTTGTTTGGCCAGAGGCTAGACTATCTAAGGTATGAACACTTACCTTGGGCTTCTCTGGGGTGATTCCTACCATTTCTCCCTTAGAGGCACTGCCTTCCTTTATTAGAATTGCTCCAATGCAGGCTGGATAGAATGTATGTTTGCTAGATTTTGTTCCACTGACATCATATCAAGAATCAGTGCAACCCATGTTAAAAAACAAAACAAAACAAAAAACCCCAAAAAACCTAGCAGATGAATTCAGTGCCAACAGAAACATACTTAGTATTTTATTTTGTATTTTAGCGATGCAGGTAGGTATAAATGGAACTGGGAGAGTCACTCAAAGGACTGTAACAGTGTGGAAATATCCATAGTGGGCCAGTAAATTCACTTAAAACAATTGAACTGCTGCCCTATTCAGCAGAGTGCCTCATTCTTAAATAATTTTTTTTATCCTTAGCAACAGACATGAAATCCTTATTTCAAGAAAAATAAGATACTTTACATGCCAAAAGATTTTTTGATGACAGTACTCCCTCCTATTCTTCATTTTTTAAAACAACAACCAAATTGGTGGGGAGGCAGCCAAAATTTGAGGTACCAATGCCTCTCGAACAGATGTCGCACCATTATTTTTTAGCTCGTTTAGATGAATAAACATGTTAAACTGTGAAGTATTACATTTTAGATTTTTTCATTAAAAAAAGAGACAATCTGTTTACTGTCCTAATTGAGACAACAATCCTTGTGGTTGCCAGTTTTGGCAGTCATAACAATGAACTATAAATATTTGAACCAACCAAGTAAATGGTGACTATAAAGGCTATAGCATGTGTAAAGTTCTGTTTTCATGGGCACCCATCTTAGTATGCCTTTTTTTTCTGACTTCTTCAAATACAATTGTGTAAATCTGAAGTTTCATGGTAAGCCTAAAAGAAATTGATTTCAATATCTAATTTCGTTCTAGTTTATTATCCTTTTTAGTGTTCAACTACCCATCTGCTTGTAACAAATTGCTTCTGCAGTTGCTCTACTAAATGTGACAAGGCAGGTCTTCATTGCATTGCCTTCTCTGTACATCTAGGATAACACAAAAAAACAGGGATTTTTTTTTTCTGTTTCTTTTTTTTTTTTAATTTATAAAGTGAGGTTAAAGACATTGTAAGTCTCTTAAGTTGCAGCAACTAGTTTTTTAAGAGAAGGTTTTATAAATAAACCACGTCGAGATAGAATACTGGCTGTAATGTCTATGAGAAGGAGGTCACAGTCCTAGCCTCAATGGGATGTTTTGCATGAAGCACTGGCATGTAAGAAGTTGATAGATCAAAGAGAAGTAATCTAGACACAAACAATCATTTATTACATTAGTTCCCAAACATTGGTGATCCAGATATCGAACTCCCTTGTAGGCATTTTTGAGTACCATTGCTTCCTTTTCTACCCTTCATATTCTCCTTTATTTGCCCCAATTCTACACTCTAGGCAGTCTCTAACATTTCCTTTTTCAGTTTGTAGAAACCTCACTTGTCTGTTAAGTCGCACTTAACTATGTACTTACCATATTAACTGCCTCCACTCTTTTTACTTAGAATCAAGACTATTTTCCACTCTCATTCCTCACCTCTTTCTTTTTTTTAATTACTAGCCACATGCATTACACAAAACTAGAGAGAAGAGTGTAATGAACCTCCGTGTACCCATCACCTAGAGTCAACAATTACCAATATTTTCCCACTCTTTTGTTTCCCCATTTTTTTTTTTTGTAACCTGAGGTATTTTAAAGCGAACCTCAAATAAGGTGACATTTTACCTATAAATATCTCAGTATACATGTCTGACAAGAACTTTCATTTTTTTGTTTGTTAGTTTTTTTCTTGCATTCCCAAGAAGCTATTATTATAGCTAATAGGAATAGTTATTTCTTCAAATCATTTACTACCAAGTCCATATTAGAATGTCCCAAATTTCTTCAAGATACCTATTTATAATACAATATCTTTGAATCAAGATCTGTACTACATTTTATTGTAAGCCTCTTAAGTTTCTTTTATTTTATAGCAAACCTCTTTTTCTTTAATGCCACTGATTTGTTGAAGAAACCACAATATTTGTCCTCTTGGATGTCTAATATTTTAGACTTGGCTATTTTCATTTTGTTATGTATTTTATACCTCTATTTTTCATATTTTTTGTAAATTAGGAGTTAGATCTTAGGCTAGATTAGATCCAGGTAATTCTGTTATTGTTATTTGTTTATTTTTAAGATAACAGTATGTCATAGTACTTAACGAGACACATCATTTCTGGTTGTCTCATTTATAATGATGCTGAAATTTACCAGGGGTTCATGTGCTAGCAACCCCTTTCCCTCCAAAGTAAGGTTCATATCAACATTTGCCTGGAGCTTTTAGCATCTTTTATAATTATTCCCTAGATCTATTATCTCATTTGACAATTTTTGACATTACCAAATAACAATTTTTTAAAATTTTACTTATTTTTTTTTCAAGAGAGAGTGAGAGAGTATGTGCACAAGTGAGATGGAGGAGTGGGACAGGAGAGAGAGAGAGAAACCTAAACAGACTCCATGCCCAGCACAGAGCTTGCCCTAGGACTTTGTCTCAGTACCCTGAGATCATGACCTCACTTGAAATCAATAGGCAGATGCTTAACTGACTGAACCACCCAGGAGTCTCAGAATGACAATTTACTATCAGTCCTTCAGCATTTAAGTGAAATTAAAAAAAAAAAAAAAGAAACAAAAAATCCAAGAAACTCAATCAAGTATTTGGTTACCTTAAAATATGGCTCATAACAGGAAAGGAAGGGTAAATACTTGAATCTTTGCCTTTATCAAATTTCAGAGTAATAGGTTAGCACCCTCTAATAATGACCAATGGAGATTTGCCATTGTTGTTCCTGTTGTAGCTTTTATTACCACTATAAAGCCATAGATTTTTATATATGTAATGTGTATTTCAACCCATTGCAATCATCATTCTTTTCAGTACTGAAATACAAATTCCAGTCCATGCTCTATATTAAAGGTATTATCATTAAAATCATGAAAGTTTTATGCTTTTATATGATTTTTTGTTTTTCCAAAAATAATAGCCAATGCAATCAGACTTTTTAAAACAGTAAGAATAAGTAGGAAATGTGGAAAAAGGCTATAGATTACAGATTATATGATTAACTGGAAAACTAATAAGATATTGAGTAAGATTTATATAACATAGCCCATTAGAAAACTATGTAAAAATTAATAGCTCTATCTAATAATTACACTAGTTAGCTAACTATCATAATATAAAAAATATATCTTACAATCACAATCAAAACTATGAATTGTCTAGAAAAAAATTGGCAAGAACTATCAAGAGTCTTCATTGGAAAAAAGACCTTACAGAGTAAGATAATCAAACTTTAATAAAAAAGAGACCAACCGTCTCCCTGGATGAGATGATTCAATATTGTACAAATTTAAACTTTTTTCTAAATTAGAAACAGAGTAGAGAACCTTAATCTACCAGATATTAAAGTGTACTATAAAGTTATAATAATTAAAATAATCTTACAGTCAGGGAAAGTAGACAAAGCAATAAAATGTGCAGTCTGGAAATAGATCCAAATATAAATATTCACTTAATGTAGCCTGTAAGTCATGAAGATGGAAAGATAGATTACTTATGAAATATATTAAAACAATTGAGTATCCATTTGGAAATTAAAAGATGCCTATACCATGACTTAAAACAAGATTAATTTCTGATGGAATTTATTATTTCTAAATGAAGAAACCCCATAAAAATTATTAGAAGAAACTACAGCATTTTAAAAATCTCTTAGTAGAGAAATTATTTCTAGGCATTGATTCATGAGTCAGAAATCATAAAGGAAATACTGTTGGATTATAACACATTAAATTAAAATCTAACACACAACCCAGCACTCAGTGTTAATTAAAGATGTGAGGAAACAGTCTCTTTCATATACTGCTTGGGGGAATGGTAATCTCACACACTTTCTGGAAGGCACTTTTGCAGTGTACTTTAAAAGTCTAAAATTTCATATATACTTTAGTTGCTTCCATATCTCTTTAGAAATTCTTTCAAGATAATAATGCCTGTAGTGTGCAGAAGTGCACAAAGTATTTTAACCACAGCTTTGTTCACAACCTCAAAAAACCTGAAAGCGATAAGTGTGTCCAACATAAGGGTCTTTTTAAACAAATTGTGTTACATCTATTAAATTAAGTGTGATGGAATCTTAAAATAATATATATTTATACCTATTGATATGGAGAAAAGTGAAGAAGCACTTAAAAATAGGATACATGTGATAGGATTCTGTTTTGCTTGAATGTAGGTCTGTGTGTGTTTATGTGCATGTGGACACATGAATGTACATGTGTATAATTGAAGATTATTTAGGAAGAAGTAAAAACTGTTTCTGGATATTAGATTATAAGTGATTTTTACTTCTTTCTATTGAGTGAATCAATCTCTACAGAGAGGACTGGAAAGACAAGTGTTATAGTGAGCTATATCATGAGCCCAGACAACTGGTAAGTTTGTCCATTTTTTTCCATTATGTTCTTCTATTTTTCATTCATTTAATAACCATGAAGCACCTTTATCAGGTATTAATAAGTCATCTTTCAAATTCCTCATCCATACACAATGTAAGTAGCATAGAAAAAGGGGGCAGTTCAGCTTTTTTCATAGTGAGAAATTCAGAATGTTTCAGAAAGGAACTGATATTTAAGTTTATTCATTTTCATTCAAAAAATATTTATTGAGCATTTGCCACATGGCAGAACTGTACTTTACCCTTGCAAAAAATCCATGAACATTTCGAACAAGAAAAAAAAATAATACTCTTGCTCTTATGACATATGACTCGAGAGATGGTGATGGTTTCATCAAAGAAAAAAAGGGTGAAAAAGGTATTCCAAGTGAGAGAAAAGCCAACAAAAGTGTACAAAGACAACATATTAGTTCTTGGCCCGTATGTGTATAGTGGTATAGGAAGGTTGTTAGGTCCCTTTGAGCTCATCGTTAACATTCTTTCCTTCCTCTGCTTAAAATCATTTTCTCTTATTTAATCTGGAAAATGCCTACACATCTATCCTTCAAGATTTATTTATTCCCAGATAAATCCCCAGACTTTCCCCACAGAAGCCCCCATCCCCGCCCACCCAAGGCTAAGTCAGGTGATTTTTCTCTTACATAGAATCTATTCCATGATTATCCATTTATGTGTCTCTTAACTGGAATCTGAGGTCTTTAAGGAAGGAACTCTGGGTTTTATTGCTTTATCTCAAATGCCAAGCGCTGCACTAGACTCATGGTTTATTCCACAGTAAATATGTTTGAATAAGTACTACACCTCATTCCCATAGAACAGGCTTTCTCAACTTCAGCATTATTGACATTTTGGGCCAGCTAATTCTTTGTGTGGCAATCTTGCAAATTGCAGGATATTTAGATGCTGAGATGCAACTAGATGCCAGTAGCACCTCCTCCTGCCCTAGTTATAGTTGGAGGAGGTCATCAAGGGGATGTGATCCCTGGTTGACCTTTGAGCTGCTGGCCGGGGTAGGGGGGGTGGGAGAGGGGGTTTCTGAAAAGAAGTGGAGGCCTCTCAGGCCAGCCCCTGTCTTTGGAATGTACTTCTGCCCCCAGCAAGTTTTCACCACTGGAAGCCTTTGTTTTCAAGGTGGCAACTTCGACCGAGCCATGTGGGCAGTATACTGACTGAATCCAGGTAAGGCCTCTTTATACATTTTGAAGATTTTGTACCACTGCCCAGATAAACCTTGTGTTTATTCCCTTGCTTATTAAACCGGCCTTTTTCTTCCAGCTCCCCTTGCCAGCTGTGTCTGGGGGCCTGTTTCAGATTTCACTGGAGAAGCTGCCGAGTTATGACAACCAAAAATGTCTGCAGACATAGCAAAGTGTTCCCTGGGGTCAGAAGGATTCCCAGCTGTACCCCTGAGAACCACCACTGCCCCTAGAACTATGACAAACACAGTTGCATCGAGAACAGGGTGGAAACAGAGAGGTATGGGATGGGACTTCCGAGTTACTTCAAGTCTTTTTCCAGAGGCATTTAATTTTTTTTTTTTTTAAAGATTTTATTTATTTATTTATTTGTTAGAGAGAGAGAGAGTGCCAGCACAGGCAGACAGAGTGGTAGGCAGAGGCAGAGAGAGAAGCAGGCTCCCTGCCGAGCAAGGAGCCCGATGTGGGACTCAATCCCAGGACGCTGGGATCATGACCTGAGCCGAAGGCAGCCGCTTAACCAACTGAGCCACCCAGGCATCCCGAGGCATTTAATTTTTAACTGCAGGCACTCTTAGCTGTATACAAATTGTTGACTCAAATCTTGTAGTCATTCTGGTGGATGGCTGGCGGGGGGAGGGCACAAGAGGTGTCTGAACTTGAGCCACCCATCTGCTGCTCAAATCCCTGGTGCTCCTGCAAGCTTGCTGTGTTTGTTTTCTCAAAGGAAAGGGAGAAGGACTTTAAGAGATCTTTGATATCAAATAATCTAGAATTCTTTAAAAGATTTCATTTATTTACTTGATGGAGAGAGACACAGCTAGAGAGGGAGCACAAGCAGGGGAAGTGGGAGAGAGAGACACAGGCTTCCCACAGAGCGGAGAGCCCAATATGGGGCTCGATCCCAGGACCTGGGATCATGACCTGAGCCGAAGGCACACGCTCAATGTCTGTGCCACCCAGGCACCCCACAATCTAGAATTTATTTTTTTCAAGAAATTTTAAACACACTGTAAGATAAAGCTCCTAAAGCAGAAAAGGATGGCCCTTCCACCTCCTATTACTTATTTATTTATTTACTACTAACAAAACACATTTGATGCAACCAGACATTTTATATGTAGGTAGTACCTAAATAATGAGCCTTAGAAACAGATAAATAATTCTTGGAGTAATCAGAAACTTTCAATGTATAAATTCTTTTTCATGGGTGCAGGGTCTGATCCCCATTTTCTCTATTTTTGAATGTGAAATGACTCCTATTTTTAAAAAAAGCACTTATATGTACATTTATACTGTTGAGAGATGAATGGAATAAATACCCATGTAACTAGTGCCCAGCTTACTGACATTTCATATTATCTGGCTATTTTACATTTTGCCTTTTTGAAGAGTGTATAAAAATGTTTCACTTAAAAATTTTCATTTTCCTGATCATTTTTATTATTTCACCATTAGTTTTACTGTTGATTCTCTTAAGCTATCCTAGGATTCTCTGCTGTCATCTATAAATGGATACGATACTTTATGCTGTTCTTATCCAATCCTTATTGTTTGGGTTTTCCCTCTAAACCAAGAATTATTTAATAGAAATTTTAAAAATATATGTGTCTACAGGTAGAATAGCCTGTTATTTAAATGTTAATTTTTAAGTTCAATTTTACTGCACAGTAATATTTCTATTTTATGGAACTTGCTCCTGTTTTCTATTTGACCTATATATACTTACTTTTTGTGAGGGATTCATGTATATACCTTAAAAAGTGGTATATTCTATTATAGTATTATGTTCAATATTAGTACACAAAATCTACCTTATGCTGTACATATCTTCAACTTACTTGTTTTTCATCCATTTGAGTTGCTTTATGCTGAGACTGGCACATAAAAGGTTTTTTTTTATTAGGTATTTATTTGTTATTGTGAGTTTTGGCTTTTAGAATTATAGAGTACGTTTGGTACTTATTGGCCTGAATTCTACTTTTTTTTTTAATATCCATATTGATGTAGGAAACAAAGGCAGAAGGAAATGTAGATAAAATTAAATGTCCTTATAACCTGCTGCCTGTTGACAAATCCTTGAGGCAGGCAGAGTATAACCTTTCTCCAGGAAGCTCCCAATTTGTCTTAATGTTAATGCCTTGCTAGAGGGAAAAACAGCTTGGTTTGACAATAGCAAGATCTTTAGTATCTAGTGAGTTTTCTTTACACATGAAAATCCCTTTGGAACTTCCCTTATCTTTACTTCCCCTCACCCCAAAATATATAATCAGTTGCGCCTCCTAACCCTAGGGCAACCAGGAGCAGCAGCCTCTGCCTAGCTCTTTCAGCCCTCAGGTCCTGTCCCTGTGCTTTAATAAAACCACCATTTTGCACGGAAGTTGTCTCAAGAATTCTTTCTTGGTCTTTGGCTCCGGACCTCACTACCAGACCTCATATATATTCAAAAATTACATCAAATATCACACTTCCTGCCTTCTCATAGTTTTGTTTTCCTGAGTTGTCTTTTTCCACACCTCTGATTTCAACCCTTTAAATCCCTGTATGTGAGATGGGACCCTTGCATAGAACCATAGAGGTGATATTTGCTTCATGAACCAATTAGGAATTTTTTTCTTGTAATGAATGAGTCAAGCCCATTCACAGTTTTTGATGTGGCTAATATATTGGTATCAATTCTGTATATAATTTTATATAGTAGTAACCCTATACATGCTGTGTTTCTCAGATATAGCTCTCAAAAAGATTATTTTGGTATTTTTGAACATTGGTAATTTTATTTAGAGGTTTCACTTATATTCACTTTTTTTGCACTTGAAAACATTTTTATAAAAAACTCGTTCAATCTGTGGATAAAAATATCCATCTTACGTGTCAAACTTACATGATATCCTTGATTGTCATTCATTGCCTATAAAACAATCCATAGTCTTACTTTATTTTTTTCTTTGTCTTTTCATTCAACTTCAAGGTGTTTTCTTTCTAATTTGCCAGAGTATATCATAGGTAACACATAATACGTACACACTACTCTTCCTTCCAGCCTTGCCACTACCTTCCTTTTAGGCATTTAATTCTTTTTTTTTTTTTTTTTTTTAAGATTTTATTCATTTATTAGTTAGAGAGAGAGAGAGAGAGAGCGCACGAGCACAGGCAGACAGAGAGGCAGGCAGAGGCAGAGGGAGAAGCAGGCTCCCTGCGGAGCAAGGAGCCCGATGTGGGACTCGATCCCAGGACGCTGGGATCATGACCTGAGCCGAAGGCAGCTGCTCAACCAACTGAGCCACCCAGGCGTCCCTAGGCATTTAATTCTTACATTTAATTCTAAAATTAAATTTGTGAAATGCTTATCATCAGTTCTTTTGCTGGAATTCTTCAGGTCAGGTCCTAGTTTAATGAATCTCATCCAAACAAGGAAAGGCTCATGTGTGAAGTATTCTGTGGATTCATAAACCTTTAAAAGTGTTCTTCTGCTGCCTTGACACTTGAAGGGAAGTTGGCTGTTTCTAAAATACTTGGCTTGCAAGTTCTTTCCTTGAATTCCTTTAAAATGTTGTTTTCCACTGTTGCTTTGTTTTGTATGTTGCACCAGAGAACTTTGATGCCTATTTTTTTTTAATGAATTGCAAGTAATTTGATCTTATTGTCTGTATACACTGAATGTTTTTCTTTGTCTTTAAATTCATACTGTTTCTCCAGGATATGTCTCAGAGTTGGGTTTGGTTTTTTTTTTTTTTTTTTTTTTGAGTTTTTAAAGACACACATAGTGGGCGCTTTGAATGTGTAAAAATGATTATTTTGTCCTGAGAAGTTTTCTTTGGTTTTAGTTTTACATATCAGTTATAGTATGTTTTGTTTACCTCCCTCAAAGACTTCAATTCTATGTATGTTGAACAATCTTTGCATATCTTCTCTTTCAGCCATTTTCTCTTTGACTATTATACTTGTTACCTTATCTCATTTTTATCCTCTTGATTTTCTTGCTTTTCTTCAAAGTACCTTATTCAGTTTCACTAGAATCTGTTATACCTTAGATACCTTTTAATTTATTCTTTATTTCTGAGGTGGACTTTTTAAAAAAAATTTAGTTTCTTTACTGAGATCAATTTAACTTAATGATTTACTTTTTTTTTCCCACTTATGGGCTTAGTTTAAAATTCCTGATTCTTATTTATATCTGTATCACACCTATGCATATCTTCATATCTACATCTAATCTCCAAATGCTTATTTGAGGATTTCCAAATCAGTTAAAAATTTTGTTAGAGTGCTCTTCTGTTTTGTAGATTTTCCTTTATTCTTTTCTTTCTTTTCTTCTTTGGTAGGGAACATTTCAACAGCTGAAGTATTTCAATTGAATTTTCTGTTTCCTTCCCTTCTTCCATTAACTTTGTGTGGAGTTAGCTTGATTTTTTTTTTCACCTATTCCTAGTCATTTTGGCAGTAAAGTATATAGTCTAGGAGTGCTCCCTTCTGTTACTATGGTAAGGCCAGTTTTTTATATGAATGCCCTAGTGATGGGGAAGATAGAGAATTGGCATCCTTGTGTCTCTTTTATTTCTGAATTCCTCCCTTACTTTCTTCTTTCTCTCTTCTGCTACATCCTCAAGAGCATTATCTTTTCTCTACTTTTAGGATTGTCTCCAGGAAGCAATGTATTTTGAAGCTTCTGACTTTTTAGATAAAACTCATTTTCTAAACTCTTTCCTATAACTGATACTATGGACTGATCAGCAAATGCCAAATTTTGTCACTTAGCATTGTACTTTCTTTTCTGGGGCCTTTGCTTTGTCTGTGTATTATACTTTTTTAATAGTATCTCTTAAGCTCCCTTTTCCCTATGTCTGTCACCTATAAGCTCAAAAGGTCATTTGGATGTGGTATTTATATTGATAAGGTCCAGTGTCGACCACCTCCTCAAAAAGAACCAAGGACACTCAGGATAATGCAAGTCACACAGCGAGGTTTATTGCCAGCTAGCTGGGGTCCAAGTATCTGCCTGGCGCAGCGGGTTTCAACAAGGACCCCCAAATGCAAGGTTCTAGGGGTATATATATGTTTCAAACAGCAAGCATAAGTCACACAGTAATTTTCCATAGCCCTCACGGTTACACACTGTTCACAAGTCAGCCGCCCATAACCTGGTTGGGTAAGATACAATTCCAAAATTCCAGGAACTGAAGCAAGATGCACATTTGGTTTCTTAGCATAACTGCCCACATTCTGTTTTGTCCCGATAAGCCCAACACTGGCAGGTGAGTAGGGGCCTAAGTCACCAGGGGGTTATAGAACCTGTTATGGCTGCCCTTAGGCTAAGCAGGCCCTAACATTCCCCCCTTTACTTGTTCATAATGAAGAATCTTGCTCATTTAGGTGATAGGCATATATCTCCTTGGGGCCAGGTAATTCTTGCCTGCTGTGTGGCTAGGGAGGCTATACTGGTCCCTGCCCCAGGTAACCCGAGGCTAAATAGGGTGGCAATGGTTAAAGTGGATATAGGTTCTCTTTTTACTCGGTCCCCTGTTCCTTGGTTCCAATATGAATACATGTATTCTTCAGGGTGATAGAGGATGCATGGTAACACAGATACCGAGACACAGAACTCTTTAGAGGCATTAAAGATTTTGGTCGATAGGCATGGGGTAAGCCTGGTCTCTGAGCATATCCACCATCCATCGTCCCCCGGGATTGCCCATTTTACCTCATTGCCCCAGGTTGGAGTCATGTTTGTACTAGCACATATGCCCTTTTTAACTGTCGGTACCTTCCCCAAACAATGTCTTTGTCTGGTTGGCTTTTCCATTCTGCAACAAAGTCCTTGAGAATGACGTGTGGGTCAGCTGGCTGGACGTGGGTGTAGTGGGCCCAGGGAGTAATCCTGTCGACCTTGAGAGCGGTGGGAGTGGTCAGGATCATGATGTAGGGTCCCTTCCAGCATGGTTGAAGTGTCTGGTGTTGGTACCTCTGGACGTACATCCAGTCATCTGGTTGATATCAATGAGGGTCCAGGGGTGGTCCAGTCTCATAGAGGGCCCTCAGCTTAGGTCATAGTCAGTTTGTAGAGAGGTCAGGCCATCTTCATGAACCCGGATATCCACAGCCTGCAGCAGCCCACCATCCCAGGAAATTCCCTCATGGAGATGAAAGCCTAAATAAGTGGCGTGGCTCTGAGAAAGCTGTGCTTTCGTTGCTGACACCTGATATACTTTTCCTGCAGAGTCTGTAAGAGAGCTCTTGTCCCCCACAAGCATGACTCAGTCCTCAGCGGCTATTTACACTATTCCCACTAACCCAATCAGATTCTTCCCTTCAAATCCTTTAATTTTTTGAAGTTTCTTTTTTATATCTGGTGTTGACTGACTGGCAAAAGTAAGATCGTCTAAATGAGCTATCGTGTAACTTCTCTTCTAGCTTAGGCAAATAAACATTTAAAAACAATCAAATTTGGGACACCTGGGTGGCTCAGTTGGTTAAGCAGCTGCCTTCGGCTCAGGTCATGATCCCAGCGTCCTGGGATCGAGTCCCACATCGGGCTCCTTGCTTGGCAGGGAGCCTGCTTCTCCCTCTGCCTCTGCCTGCCACTCTGTCTGTCTGTGCTCGCTCTCTCTCTCTCTAACAAATAAATAAATAAAATCTTTAAAAAAAAACAATCAAATTTAGAATTTAACACCCACAGAGGTGTGTTATTAAAACATAACTTTTCTCTCTAAAATAACCCTCATTTCCAGAGATAGCCAAATCAGGACTAATTCATTTGAAAAACAAGTCCAGTTTTAACAAACTTGGCCTAATTATTTACATAATTACATAAGCTCAGAAAGAACAGTGAGTGATCATATAGATCTTTTAGAATCTGCTTTGCTGGAACTTCTTATAATGAATCTCTAGGTTGAACTTTTAGTAGCCTCTCCAGGCCAGAAGCCAAGCCACGTACTTGCCATCAGACATGCCTGCAATACCTGTCGATTTGGGGGGGGGTGGATTCCTCTTCCTGGGGACCCCAAATTATCCTGAGGTTCCTGCACCTGCCAGGAAGTGACATTCTTTACTCACCTGATGAGGCTGCTGGGAACTGTGTAAGCAAGGTATTAGGCCAATAGTTCCAAGGAGCTTTATGGCTCCAGGTTTCATAAAATCAACCTTAGTTCCTTAAAGCTGTCGGGTCATATATGCATATGAGTCTATGCATGACATTCCAGTCAAAGTCTTGGTAAAATAACCCATGTTTCCATGTTTCCAACGGTGCCCTGTTACAAGGAGAACAGATTCTTATTGAACTTATGCAAATGACTGATTGCATGGAGGAAAGAATACTTACTGAGATCTTTTGAGTTTTAGAAGGGTCAGATAGAGAGAAAGTTGAATGCCTTAATTTGTTTACAGATACATATTTTTACATTTCTGTAAGTCACAGACATCTTAAGAAAAAGTTTCCTTAGTCCAGAAGAGCAAACATTAGAGCGATGTTTAAAATAATAGATACAACACTATAATCTTTTAGTTCATTTAGTCCCATGTTACTAATTCTGGTTTAGTCTGAATGCAGCTTTTACTTCTGGAAGTTCTTGCCCATTTCAGTTCCAGGATTTTTAACATCTCAAATACCTGTATTTGTCCTGAAAGTCTTCCATATGAATTTCCTTTAAGATAAAACTCATTTTACAAGAGAATTAAAACAATTATAAATGACAAAAACTCAGAAATATCCAGTTCTGACCCTATCAAAACATTAAAACTTTAGGAAATGTATAGAACCTCAAGAATAGTTACAGCATTTACCCAAATGTAACCCAAGGTTTGTCATTGGTTTTGCAGTACTTTCTGAGTAACTTAGCATACCAAGGAAAAGCCTATCAATTAACCTAAGAAAACTTCGTCCTTTTAAACAGAGAGAAAACCAGCTCTCTCTCTCTCTCTCTCTCTCTCTCTCTCTATATATATATATATATATGTATATATATATATATATATGCCAGTGTCTGTTTTTTTTTTTTTTTTTTCCTTTTTTTTTTTTAAGTTATTCTTAAGCATGTAGTCTTAAGATAGTGAGTTTACTGGGTTTCCCATTTCTTATCTCTTTCTTACATATCTCCTACTTTCCTACATACAGTTTTGCTTCCCTTATTTCCATCAGTCTTAGTTACACTTAGCAGAATTTTGTACTCTTAGAAACTCTTCAGTCTCTAGTGGTGGCTAAGTATTAACCAATTGTAAATAGTTACAACAGGATTCTTTAGGTGGCACACTTATCAATCAGTTAAGCACAAAACATGTTTACCAACAGATTTAAATATTTTTAGTTTCTTTGCAGTAGGAAGTCAAAAGCACAAACCTAGTTCCAGTAATTAATGCTTTAGATTTTATCCCATTTGGTGAAGACCTAGATATTCGTATTTTAATTCCATTTGTCATCCACCAAAACTTTAAAATTTCAGGTTACCAAAGACTGTGAAAACTATTTTAACAATTACCCATTAACTTTGAGACAGACAATTGACCATCAGTTCAGTCATCTTTTTGCTAACAGATTTTAACAGATTCTAACACAGATTTTAACAAATAATATGAGCTTATTTGATCTTAAGTAAATTTTGATTGAAGTTTCACATTTACTGCTGTTAACTCAAAAGACAAATTCTTCCTAATTAAACCAACAGACTTGACTTAGTTTAAATACTGATTTACATTCTCCCTGGGCCCACTCCACTTTGAATGTTTACCTGAGACATGGGTGGGAAGATCTGGAGTAGGGGGTGGAAGGTCCAGGGGGTGCTCTTCTTGTTTCTTGACAAAGAAGGAGCCGTGGTGCAGGAAGCACCAAGGATGGTCTAGAGCCCAGTTATGCAGGCTGCCCCCAAGTTGGTGCAGAAACGGGAGAAGGGGGAAACAGAAGAAACAAAGTGCTGCCGGAAGGCGGAGAAAGGATTCCCAGACTTAGAGCTTATCAGCTGCAACAAAGGAGCAGACGCCATGCTTTTCCACCAGCAAGGGGGAGGGGTTAGGCAGTCCATATCAGGCCAGAGAAGACAGGGAATTTCCCCGAAACAAAGGGAGTTTCAGCAGCTACTTGGGAATATTCCCTAAAGTCTCTGTCTTGAGTTAGACCAACCCCAATTGGCTCCAGCTATAGCCATTAACATGGGAAATGAGTGAGGAGGACTGGAGAGATAAAAGTCAGAGTCCCCTTGCTCTCTGCTTAGGGGTACTGATCAGGGTGTCCTTGGAGTCCAGGTGCATTAATGACATCCCGGACCCTCTTGATTATGTCTAGGAAAAAGGTGCCTTGAGGAGGCCAACCTACATTAAAGGTAGGCCATTTGGCTGAACAAAGAGTAGCAAACTTACCTCTTTTTAGTTCCACGTAGTAGTTTTGTCCCTTGGTGCAGATCTGTGAGAAATGGCTCAGGAGGAGGGTCTTAGGAGTTTCCTGAGCCTGTCCCATAATTAATAAGAGAATAGGGCAAAGAAGAACAAGACAGACAATACCAGCAACAAAACAAATTCGCACAGGACTTTCTAACACCCACTGGCTGGTCACTCTCACCACTCTCTCAGGCATCCAGTCATTCACACCAATTTCACCAGATTCAGGATCCTTACCAGGTCTTAACCCGAACGGCATCCACTGAGAACGCTGTTGAGGCTTCCAACTGTCGGGGATGTCTCCCATGACTTCCAGATGTGGAACCTCCAGGGTCGCAATCCTTGCTTCCACCCAGATGAGAATTCTCTACCAGAACCAGATAGGGACCTCCAGTCCCTCCAGGCGAGAACTTCTAAGTTCTCCAGACAGAGCTCTACCAGATCCAGATAGGGACCTCCAGTCCCTCCAGGCGAGAACTTCTAAGTTCTCCAGACAGAGGTAGCCAATCCTCCTTCCGTGGTCTAAATTAAACTTGGTATCCGGGGTGATCAGTCCTCCTTGAGGAGGGGTCTTATCCCAGATGAGCCCCCAAATGATAAGGTCTGGTGTCGACCACCTCCCCGAAAAGAACCAAGGACACTCAGGATAATGCAAGTCACACAGCGAGGTTTATTGCCAGCTAGCTGGGTTCCAAGTATCTGCCTGGCGCAGCGGGTTTCAACAAGGACCCCCAAATGCAAGGTTCTAGGGGTATATATATGTTTCAAACAGCAAGCATAAGTCACACAGTAATTTTCCATAGCCCTCGCGGTTACACACAGTTCACAAGTCAGCTGTCCATAACCTGATTGGGTAAGATACAATTCCAAAATTCCAGGAACTGAAGCAAGATGCACATTTGGTTTCTTAGCATAACTGCCCACATTCTGTTTTTGTCCTGATAAGCCCAACACTGGCAGGTGAGTAGGGGCCTAAGTCACCAGGGGGTTATAGAACCTGTTATGGCTGCCCTTAGGCTAAGCAGGCCCTAACAATATCTCTATTTATAGATAACTTAATCATGATATTTTCTACTTCCTAGTAAAGCTAGAGGTTTGAGTCATTTGGGATTTTATTTGTACTGATTTTTGATATTATCATTTTGGGGGAAGACCTGAGAAGAGATTTGGTTTCAGGAGGACATCATTATTTCCAGTCCCAGAATTTCCTTGGAAATAGTTTGAAATTGACTATTTTCTAGGTAAATTTATAAGGTCACCTTGGATTCATTTTCAACAGGTTTTATTATATTTTGAATTTAAATTTTTCTATGTATTTTACATATCCCTAACTGAACTCCATAATTATAGTTTTGATTTTTACAACAGTACCTAGTATATTAATGCATACATAATGATTTCTCAATAAATATTAATTACTTATTAAGACTATCATTTATTGATATAAGACCATGTAATTATATATGATATTTAAAGCAAAACATTTGGGTTATTTATAGATCTTTTAAAAAATGTTTTCTTACCTCAGAGTAAATGTTGAGAAATATCTTCTGAAACAACTAAAATATAGTTCAGTTTCTTAAAAAGAAGCCATGTTTTAAGGGAAACACCCATCTGAAGACACATTCTCATGAAATAATAGAGACTGAGTATTTCTCCAATTCATATTTTTCTCAATACCTTCTCTGCAAAAACACAAAAGAAAATGTATACATTTTGTTTCTTTATTTTAGTATGTGTAAAAACTAAAGCAGCAAACAATAAGGAAATATAACACATTATTATAATCTCTGCTATTTATTAATTCATTTAATTTATATGCAAATTATATGTTTTAATAATCATAAATTGCTTGGCATCAGGTTGTTCCTAGTAATGAGCAGTTCGAGAGATGGCACTTTTTTGAAATTCTAATAAAGCATTCCATGGAGCCCTCTTCCTTTGTGAACATTGCTGCCCCTTGAAACATCCTGAAATACAGAGCTGAAATGATTTAAAACCTCAGAAGAAGGTTTTTAAGGTTGGAATAGGAAACCACTCTTGGCTTCATGGCTAGATCTGAACATTGAAGTTAAGAAGCAATTTCAAATCAATCTGTAGAAAGATTTTACCTCTGATCATGAGCAAACAGAGGCCTTCTCTCCAGTAGGTGTCAGGAGTCATGTGATGGACACTAATGATGTCTGCTGCCTTTTATCATCTGTCAGGGACAAGTCACATTTATTTCCACACACACAGTGAGAACATTTAATGAAACAAAACAGCATTATCAAGCTCCAGGTTTCCCAATCCTCTTTGGTCCTAGAAATGAGGCCTCAGGTTCATTAAATTGTGGCTTGTGGAGGGGTACCACAATTACAGTCTACTGAACCAAAAATTATGATAAGAACCCAAAGCAAAGCTTTAAGATACACTAACCTCCTCTCTCTATTCCAAAAGTTCAAATCAATACAGGAAATATCACAGGTTTAGGATATACATATATATATACGTATATATATATGTATAAAATCATTCTTTAATACATATGTTTATTAGAGAAAAATATGAAAACTAATTTAAAAAACTCAATCCAAATCATATTATCCAGAAATATTCCTTAATAAAATTTATATATTTGTGCTTTTCCTTTTAGCCTTCTAGGTCTTATGGCACATTCATATTCTTATAAAAATATGTAATTTATTTTTCCCAGACCTCATAAGCCTGTGACCAAAGCAATACTCAGATTTTTGCTGTCTTTAATCAAAAGATGCCTAAATGTAAGCAGATACAGGTCTACCATATTGCCATATTCTTTCTAATTTATTCATTCACTCAAACACTACATTTGTACTATATGCAAGGCACTTTTAGCAACTGGGAATATAGTAGTGAACTAAAAGGAGTTAAGTCCCTGTATACACAGAGCTCACATTCTGGAAGAGGAGGTAAGCAGAAATATGAAATAGACAAATGAAAAAATAGATAAAACTGTATAAACACAGTATGCCAGGAGATGAGAAGTGTTTTGGAGAAGAGAAGGTAGAGAGGTGGAGAATGAGCGTCCCCATTCTCCCACCTGCCCTGGCACAGCCATAGCTCACACCTGTCTTGATTTCAGCAGACATGCTTTCACCTGAGGGCCTTTGCATTCACTATTCTTTCTTTGTGACTTATTCTTCCTCCTCTTTCTCATCTTCATTCAAATGTCACCTTCTCATTTAGGCCTACCCTAACTACCCTATGTTAAATTGCATCCTGATGCCACCTCTCCTGCCTCCAGCATCCCCCAGCCACTTAGCATAGTCCTTTTTCTTCACACTGAACACTTGCTACATTATGCATCTTTTACATGATTATTCTGCGTAGTATCTATTTCTCCATCTTCCTTCACTGGAATGTAGGGTCTGTTAGGGCAGAGGGGGTTTTTTGTTTGTTTGTTTGGTTTGGTTTGGTTTGGTTTGGTTTGGTTTTTGTCTGGTCAGTCATATATTTCAAGTGCTGAAACTAGTGCCTGGCATACAGTAGGTGTTCAAAAAATATATGTGAGATAGTTAAAGTGGAGATGTTGGATAAGTGGTTGAACATCCAAAACTTGAGCTTTGAAGGCAAAGTCCAGGGCAGAAATACAAACATGGAAGTCATGTAGGCAGACATGTTAAGTCATAAAATTGGAAGAGATCCCCTAGGGAATGAATTAAAATGGAGAAGAAGAGAGGTTGTTGGAATCCCAATATTAAGAAATCAGCAAGATGAGGAAGCTCCAGGGAGAAGAGTAGGAACTAAAGTAGAAACACCAATTGAACATGACCTTCTGTGATCTAAGCAAAGAACATGTTTTAATAAAGAAATGGCCAGCTATTTGGAGTATCTATCTTTTCGCAAAAGATAAATATACAACATCTCTTAAGTTTTACTGCTCTTATATGTTCTATACTACAAGAGAAGCTCTGTAATTCTGAGTAGTGAAACAATTTTTATTGTCACTCCAATCTCCAAGTGTTATAGAGACTCTAATTTTTGTAAAATTAATCACATGTAATGCAATTCTGAGTAGTGAAACAATTTTTATTGTCACTCCAAACTCCAAGTGTTACAGAGATTCTAATTTTTGTAAAATTAATCACATGTAATACATGTGTAAACTGCAGTGTGGTCCAGAAAATGAATAGTGAATATCTTTAAAGTCTTAAGATGCACCTACTCTACTTTAGAGATTGTTGATGCACAAAACAAGACTCAAAGGGGCCTCAGATTGAGATTATCCCAAGGAGGATTCATCACCTTCTTTCTCAGTTATCTTGATCTTCTATTTCCACATGGCACATCTTTTCCATAGAAACTTAGCTGTCCCACTTGCTTCTTCCCTTTTCCAGCCAAGGGTCTAGCTCTGCTGGCTGCACATCTTCCAACTTCACCCCATGCTCATTCCCAACTCCTGTCCTCTCTTTCTCTACAGTGGCATCTTCTTCCATGCCATTAATACTGTGCTTTCAGTTTTCTCTTCATAACCAAGTGTCATAAAAGCAATCTCTCTCAAGGCCCATTGGCATTCATTACCTCTCTCTTTCATTTTCCATCTATTGCACTTTGACTTAGGTCCTCATATCTCCATATCTGTTCTAGCTGAGATTACTGATAATGGCCTAACTTTCCAGTTCAATGGACACTCTTCGGTTCTTACTTTGCCTGTCTGGAGATTTGACCTTGTTGGAAGCTCTCTTCTGCTTGACATCTTTTCTTCTCCTAGTTCTGTCACACTATATTATCCTTCTTTTCCACTTTTCCTTATGATTCTTTGTAGTCTCCTCTGTGACTTCTCTTTTCTCTCTCTGGCCTTAAATTTCAGTGTCCCTTGGGGTTCCATCTATGGTCCTTAAGCATTCCTCAGGCTTTAATCTACATGGACCCCTTGTTCCAATCTAATTAAATCTAAATAAACTGATTCATTCCCCAATGCTCACCTATTTTTCCATTCTCTGCTTTTTGCTGGTGCTCTATCTACTTTCCCTGCTGTCACTGCCTGCTCTCTTACAGGTCTATATAGTACTGGTGCTTCAGGATTCAACTGAAATGGCATTTTCTCTTCATCCCTAGGGCACTTCAGCTGTCCCTTTCATAAGGCACTTTCCACAGCTCATTAGACATTAGAATTATTTATGTAGCCCATTATCCCCATGCAGGCTGGCCCCATGTCGAATGTTCCTTTCCTACCTTGGCCTTGGATCACTGAAACTCAATAAATGGACTGAAGACAGAATAAATAAATGGGAATGTCCTAATGTTAGAATGACACAGTAGAGTCATAGGAAAAGGTCATTTGGTTAGCAACTAGTAGAATTGCCTACCACACTCCCAAATTAAGGACTGGGCAAACTCAGTCCTGTTGGATTCCTGTCCTGTTGAAAATACTGTGGTTGCAAAGCATCTCAGTGAGTGATGGTTATGGTAACAATTTATTAGGCATCTTTCTCACAGTTATGAATAACTGGACACTAAAATATAGAAACACATTTACAAATATGTAAATTATAGTGGTTATCTTCAGTTATTTTCAACGAACCATTTATATGTACGTCAATACTGTTAATTCACAAGTTTTTATAATGTTTTAGACATTTATTATGTATGACTTCACAGTTCTCTGAGTACCTTGGCAGAGTTCACTCTGAAATACAATTAACATTAATGATTATTAATAACATTTTAATGGAGCATTATATTAACATGTGAGGAGATTAGGGCTTATTACACTTCTTACTAATATCCTTCATACAATAATTTCTTTAAGAGTTCTGAAATTTATTATGCCATTATATGGGTCCTTTTTCCTTGAGAATTGCTTGGGCTTATAACTACCAAAAGTAGTACATTTAATTTGCTAGGAATAAAAATAGCAACAGAAGTTACCACTTTTATTGAGCATTATGCCAGCCTAGGCCTACTTCATGTGTATCATTTTCTTTGATCCTCACAGAACCCTGGGAGGTAGATAACATTATTCCCATTTTATATTGAAACTGAAGTTTCGAAAAGTGAAGTGACTTTTTCAAGGTCATAATCTAGAAATAACGGTTTTAGATCTCCAAAATAAAAATGTCTGATTCCAGGGCCAGTCTTTTAACCATGCTTATTCAGCTTCTATGTCTCTGCTTTCAGTAAGATGGATGTTTGAATAGGTGACACCACTTACTCTAGCCAGCCACTTCCAATATTTAACATTGGTAAGGTCATGTTTCACTTGGCTCTAGGAAAAAAATGTTCCAAATAGGGAATTTATTAAATATCCTATGGGGAATGCAGTATGTTTACTGCATTTTCATCTCCATAATCTTTTATTTGAGAAACACTAGCTTAAAAGAAAATGAGCCTGGCTTCATTTTATATGCTCACAAAAATACATTTTAAACAATCCATTTTCTGCCCTTAACTGCAGTCAAGTTGTTTATCCTGCTTTAGAACATCAGAGTGAAGTTTGCCCACTTCCAGTCTTTCAAAATTTTGAATTTTAATGATTCCATAAGGATACCTAACTTAGATAGATGAACTGATATTGCTTCCTTGAAGTTCTAAACAAGGAATATTTGAAAGCTAAGAGACCAGTGCAATTGAGACATAGAAATTCTTACAGTCTTCATATAGATTGCAGACTTCTATTTCCTCTTACCAGCATTTGCCCTACTTTTCCTATCTGAAGATCACTCTCCTTGACAACCAAGGCAGAAAAATCATCAGACCTTATCAGATCTATTCTCTACTTGTCATCTGTCAGCATTGTACAATGGGACCTGAGCCACAGGCAAACCTAGACCTTCCCCGCTCTTATTTGGAATATAGGTAAGTGAGACTTTTTATATGTTTGTCCTTAATAATTTTCACTCACTTCAGTTCATTTAGGGGCTAAGACTTCCTGATGTCATTCTTTAGAAATGTCTGATACTATGTGTTCTTTTAATACACCCTTGTACAGTAAAATCTATTGGAAAGCCCCCTTTGGGGACATACGTAACTTCTGAAGTGATGGATTCTAGACCGTTTTGAATGAACAGACTTTTAGGAATCTGATGAAAGCTCTGGACACCCCTCCCTCAAATAGTGGGCCTACACATTCAAATTTCCTATAATTTCAGGGAATTTGGTTTCAGGGAAACCAAAGACTTTCATCCATGAACCCTTGTAGACAAAATCCTGATTATAACAACCATTACTGAGGATTTTCTCATTTTCGTTTTCATTAAGATTATCACAATTGTATCAAAACAATTGTAATATTAACAATATTTGCTGTAGGGTCTCACATCACAAGTTTATAGCTGTCTTTACTCTGAATATTTTGAAGACTGCTTTCATAAGATTTGGTTACTGCCTACATTTTCTAACACAGCTGTTTTGTATTACTGGCTCATTTAAGGCAGTGTGTATAATAGCAAAAGTCAAGACTTTGAGAAATAATGTTAATCAAGGTATTTAATATCTCTAAGCAACAGTATTCCCATCTGCTAAGTGTGATTAGGATCTACTTCATTGCTTGTTTGCTTGTTTGTTTTTTAATGGGTGAGAATTAAATGGGAACATCAGCTCCCCAACCCCGGAAATGTCACTGGTCTTGTTAATTGCTTGCTGAGTTCTCGTCCAGAACAGTTTCTGGCCCATAGTAGGTGCATCATGAATATTTATTGAATGAATCAATAAAGCATACTGAATTCTTAGAAGATGGTATATCCTTAGTAATGACTTTTTAACCACAATGATGAAAATAATGTTTTGGAAATGAAATAATCCCCAGGCAGGTCAAGAAGTCTTTGGAAGGTGCCATTTAACTGTATGTCACATGCAGCAGGTGTTCGGCTGGTTGTAAGTTCCCATTGCTACTTTATATTTATTGCTGCTTCCTCAGAGAGGCCTTCCCAGCAAACCTGGTTAAGACTCCCGACTCCTGTCCTAAACCAGGAATTCTCTACTAACTTTGAGTCTCAGATTCTTCACAATCTATTAGTTTATGTGTTTAACTAGGTCATCATCTCTTTCGCCTGCTAGAGCATCATTTTAGGAGAATAAGGACTTTATCTTGTTCACTTGTCATGACCAAAGTCATCTGAATGCCCAGATACATAATTAGCACTTAACAAATATCCATTCAAAGCAAGAGAATGATACCTAACTCTTATTCGTCCTAGGATTAGTTAAGGTTTTCTTCACACCTACTAGCATGGGGAGGTCCTCGTCTCATAGAACGTGGAACTCTACTCCCTCTCCAGAGGGCCCAGCTTTGGTCATCTTTTTCTTCCAGAAACAATCCTGAGAGCTATTCTTCAGTTCTTGTTCTCTCTCTGTTTACCATGCTTTAAATTTCACCTGTGATCCTCATAGCAGCCACGATTTGTTGCTGACCCAGCAACCATTTTCTCTTTTATCCTTCCTTCAGAACCCCAGTTCTGTTCAGGTATCCACACTTCTTTTTTTTTTTTTTAATATTTTTATTTATTTGACAGACAGAGATCATAGGTAGGCAGAGAGAGGAGGAAGCAGGCTCCCCGCGGAGCAGGGAGCCCGATGCGGGGCTCGATCCCAGGACCCTGGGATCATGACCCGAGCTGAAGGCAGAGGCTTTAACCCACTGAGCCACCCAGGCGCCCCCAGGTATCCACACTTCTGTGCAGGTGTGTGCACCTGCTCCAGGGCAGGTGAGGCCAGCCCACCCCCAGGGAATGGGTCCTGATTAATTGAATCCAATATGTATGGTCTAGTTCTCTTTTCTGGTGATTGATTTAAGTACGGACTTGTGACTTGGTGTTGGCCAATGAGATGTGAGGGGCCTTTCTTAAAGTTTCCCTGAACTGGTAACAAAGGAGACATAACGCCACATTCCAAGTTTTAGAGTGCTCTAGAGAGTGCTAGAATGTAAGAGTATAAGAGAGCAAGAGTGAGAGAAAGAGACACAATAAGCAGGTACAAGAGATTGAGAGAATAGGAAATGACTACAAGAATGAAAGACAGGAACTACTACAAGCAAGACCATGAGGGAGAGAAAATGAGTCCAAGAATAAGAGAGAAATAATGTACATAAAGACTAGCTAACTGAAAAGCCCTAACTCTATACTATTTTCCAAGAGGATGAGCAAATAAAAAATGACTCTTCTATTGAGTGGGCAGCAAGAAGCTTCCTGTAGAAGCAGAAAATTCAAAGTGGATTTTTCTAACTGCCACTTGCCATTGAATGACTTGGTCATTTATTCTATTTCTTCTTTATTCATTTGGTCATTTATTCTATTTATTCTTTATTCTATTTCTTAGATTATGTTGGAGGCCTTACTCATGTCTTTTAATTACTTATGGATAGAATTGAACAAACAAGTTACATCTTAACTATTCAGAATTCTGGAGTTGCTATAGAAATGTTATTTTTTTTCACAGTTCTCATCATCTATTTGCATGACATCATTATATACTCCCTGTGAAGAATGCCAAGGAACAGCCACAGGTGTCTGGCACACTCTGACTGTGGCCAGAAGACCCATATCATTAGGATAATGGCCACGAGTCATCTTGCTTGGCTATGTGTTTGAAATCAAAATAAGAGGCAAAACCAACATAAGCGCAGTTAATTTAAGGCACTTTCTGTCTATTTATTAAAGCTAACTGCAAGTCTGGCTTACAATTAACAATTGCCCAAAGGATTAAAACGCCATGTCACTTGACATAACCGAGTGTCCATGGCACTGACTCCCTGGATTTAATATTTCCAGGAAGGGATCTCATTGCCTGTGCTGTTGTGGCTGAAAAGAGTCCTGCTGTAAAATGAGGTTCAACAATATCTTGGCAATGCTGAAACAATTTATGATCTTTATGACCATCTATACTGGTGTCTGGTATTAAAGCAATACAGCTAGAGGTTAATTAATGGATGCAGGTAGGATGTTCCCTCCCGTAAGAAGGAGGTTGCTGGTTCCCTCCCCGGCTGCTGGCTGCAGCTCTCATACTGATATCATGTTGTTGCCAGTGTTGCCACCTCATTAGAAAATTAGCTTTTAATTAACTTTGGAAGCTGTTGCATGGGTTTCGATAGGAGGCACACATTTGTACACATCTTGTTGCAGAATTAAACCGCCCCTTCGTGTTTCTAATGGGCCTCTCCTGCCTTGCAGAAAAGCAGCAGTCTCGCCAGCTTGCAGGCAGCCGCTCTGTGGGTAGCAGTGGCCACACAGCTCCAGCCTGCTCCCAGTTACAAAGAGATGTCCTTTCATGCCCTCGTGGGCAGCCCCTTACTCCAAGGCCGCTTGAGATATTAAGCGGCAACAGAGAAGACCACAATCCTAGATGCTCCCCTTTCATGCTTCTGACCCCCAACCTAGCTTTAATGGCACATAGTCTGGCAAGAATGTGCCTTACCTCATTTTTATATTTAAACATCTCTGCCTGAGCACAGTGGTGATAAACCTACAGACAAGATAAATAGCTAGATTATCACTCTTCTCTCCAGGGGAAAGTCATGCTGTCAATTAGGCTAATGGGGGTTCCGGGTACAGCTTTGGCATGCCC
This sequence comes from Taxidea taxus jeffersonii, assembly GCA_003697995.1. Classification (NCBI taxonomy): domain Eukaryota; kingdom Metazoa; phylum Chordata; class Mammalia; order Carnivora; family Mustelidae; genus Taxidea; species Taxidea taxus. The sequence goes on from RCUC01149317.1 coordinate 48,040, forward strand.
TAACACTAGGGAAGGCTTTTTGCCCTGCATAGCTGCAAAGCCCAAAGATGGATCTGAAAAGTGGCTACGACCCTAGGGTGGCCAATCAGCAAAGAGGGAAGTCAAGAACCTGATGATTAATCATCTGCCACAACAATGGGAGGGCAAGGAAGATGAGGCCCATGAGACCAGATCTTTGGAGCTTTATTCTAATTATACATTGCCTCTTCAATTCTATCCGGTGGCTTGAAAGGAGATATGGGTGCTTTCTGTTGAAGAAGTGAGGCTCCATCCTTTACTAAAAATAAGCGTTCTTTTGTCATCCTTTTTCAAAGCACTTACACTGACATCTCATTTGATCTTATTACCAGTCTCCGAGGGACTTAGGGCAGGTGGCTTTTTTCTCATTTTGCAGCTGATGGAACTGTGACACAGCGGAGTTTAGTAATTTCCCTGTGATCACACAGCCAGCCGGTGATGGTACCAGAATGAGCATGCAGATAATATAACTATCCTAAATATTTACTTTTGTTTCGCCACTGCATCATCCCTCGCCTTCTAGTCACAGAAATTAAATTGTGACCTGCTGACGAAAGTATTTGGTAATGCTATCCCTTATGTTATCTGTTACGTATAGGAGACAAACTTAAAAAGTAACTCCTGGTAAATACAGCCTGCTAAACAATGAAATTATTTGATGCATAATTTAGAGGCATAATGTCACCCCTGATTTGTCCTACAATTTGGGCAACAGAGGGATCACGTGTTTTAGATACCAGCAGCAAATGACCAACTGTGCAATACTGGGATTTTCCATCCCAAAGACAGGCTCTTTGCAGTGTGAAGGTTGGACTGTAAGCAGGGCGACTGCACATTTCCCTGAGTTCACGTGGGCAGATACCAGTTTCCAGGTATTGTCTAGGTAGTCCATCGTTTTTTAGCATTTGTCCTGAGCAAAATTGAACTAGCTGTATAGTAAATTTTCTGGCACCCCTATTTTAAGTCAAAGACATATCTTCTAGTTACATTGTTTCACTGAGGAACCAACCCTGCCACAGCCTCACTGTTGGTGTTTTCAAGAAAATCCTTACTGGGTGTACACTTTCAGTGCTCAGAGAGCAGAGGAAAGTGGTAAGGAAGATGCCAACTTTCCCAGGTCCTCACTCTATGCTCGGAGCCACACATTCTACTCTGCCTGCATTATTATCCTCTTTAGTCTTCCCAAACCGTTGGAGGGAGTTACCAAGGTCACAGGTATTTCATGGGGGAGGAAACTGAGGCTCGTGGTGATTGAGTGACCTGCTCAAGACCCAACAGCAAGTACATGGCAAAGCTAAGGTTTGAGTTCAAGTCTCTCTGGCTTTAAAGCCCAGTCTCTTCACAGCTGAGACATTTCAAAATAGGCAAAGTATCAGTGCGGGTCTCTTCATGGGTTACTTGACTCCCACAAAAGGAGCAAGTGGGCTGGGTATCAAGCCTCCCAGGCCACACTTCCTAAATTCACCTAAATGACTGGTTTCTTGAGCTTTAGCAAGAACAAGGGTCACATGAGGTATTTTACTGAAATGCATATTCTAGGGCCCCTTCTTAAAGACTGATTGAGTAGACTGTAGGAATTTCCCTTTTTAATAAACCCCCTTTATGATTCTGATGTTCATGATTTCTCAACCACAATTTGAGAAACGCACTGATCTCTTTATTTCTAAGTATTAGAAAATGTGGGTCTGAGTAAAGATGACCAAGTAGGCTGGTTGAGGCATGGATAGATCTTCCATTTCATTGAAAATCCCAGAAACAAAGAACAAAAATGGTGGATAGTGGGCACCTGTTTTGCACCACACACTTTCACATATTTTATTACATTTAATTTTTGCAAAAATTCTGTGTGTGTGTGTGTGTGTTTGTCTGTCTGCTTCTGTGTCTGTCTGTGTGTCTATGTGTCTGTGTGCATCTCTGTGTACATATTTTACTAATAAAAAATGGAGACAAACAGAAATAAAATAGCTGTTGATAAATTATACTTCTTGGTAGTGGTATAGAGATACAAACTTGGATAATGAACACAATTCAGATGCTTTATATTTATTTGTATGGATTAAAATACATAAAAATTTTAATTTTTTAACATTTATTTGTCAGAGAGAAGGAGAGAGAGAGAGAGAGAGAGAGAGCACACAAGCAGGCAGAGAGGCAGGCAGAGGCAGAGAGAGAAGCAGGCTTCCTGCTGAGCAAGGAGCCCATGCGGGACTCGATCCCAGGATCCTGGGATCATGACCCGAGCCGAAGGCAGCGGCTTAACCCACTGAGCCACCCAGATATCCCCAAAATTTTAATTTTATAACTATATCTACTATGTTATATTTTAATAGTTTTTGTTTTCTTCTTTATACTTCTTTATTTTTCAAATTGCCTTCAGTGGAGAACAATTATTTTTATTTTCAGAAAACAGTAGCAACATAAAAATATTCTTATTTTTCCTTAGTTAGCTTTCCTAGCAGTGAACTTTGAAATAAGGATTGAGTTTATGATGATTTTACTTGGGAAGTAACCACTGGGAGCCCTGATGGAGAATAGAGACAAGAAGGAGGATGATGGGGCACCTGGGTGGCTCAGTTGGTTAAAAGTCTCCCTTCCGCTCAGGTCACAATCCCAAAGTTCTGGGATTGAGTCCCGCATAGGGCTCCCTGCTCAGCAGGAAGTCTGCTTCTCCCCCTGCCCCTCCCCATGCTCATGTGCTCTCTCTGTCTCATTCTCTTTCTCTCACACTCTCTTGCAAAAATAAATATGTAAAAAATATTGGGGGCAAAAAAAAAAAAAAAAAAAAGGAGGAGGACTCCCATACAAGCTGTTCACGGACAGATTATCCTTGTGGGCAACTGGGACTTGGCCCTGCCAGGGACCTTTGGAAAACTGCATAGAGTACTCAACCTTCAGGTGTGTTACAAAAATGGGGTGTTAATCCTCCAACTGCTCTTTATCATCATTCCCCACCATTTGATTTAAAGTGGCCAAAAAATAATCATGTTAACATGGGCAAAAATGAACCATTCCTTCCCTCACAAAACCGAAGGATGATTAGGGATATATATATAGTTAAATCTTCAGGGAAAATTGGAACCTTGAACTTCATTCCCCCATCTTTCTCTTTTCGTGTCTTTTTCTTTATTCTCCTTCTCCTCCTCTCTCTTTCTCCCTCTTTCTCTCATCTGCTTTTCCCACCATCTTAGTTTTTTGAGACTACTTCCATTCACATATATAAAATAATTTGATCATCAATAAATTCATTCTCCATATTTCACAGATTTACCCAGAAAGGGCTTATATTTCTTTTTGCATGTTATTTCAAAAAGTTCTACAGACAGATTCTGATTATTTTAACCTCACAATCCACAATTCCACAATTTGGAAATCAACTGTCTGGGGAGGGGCTGGAAGAATAGTATGATTGGCAACTTCCACTAAGCCATGTGATTATAGTTAGGTGAGAAGAAACTCCTCAGGAAAAGAGAGTGCTCATTCTGTAAGAAGGAGGGCTAAGTTTCCAAATTACAGGGTTGTTATTCTATTAAGAGGAAGAGAAGAGGGGGCACCTGGGTGGCTCAGTGGGTTAAAGCCTCTGCCTTCAGCTCAGGTCATGATCTCAGGGTCCTGGGATTGAGCCCCACATCGGGCTCTCTGCTCTGTGGGGAGCCTGCTTCCTCCTCTCTCTCTGCCTGTCTCTCTGCCTACTTGTGATCTCTGTCTGTCAAATAAATTAATAGTATCTTTAAAAAAAAAAAAGAAGAAGAGAAGGAAAGAGCCCAACACAGCTCCTGCTAAATTCATTTAACTGGGGCAGACAGAATAGTTGTGATTCCCAGGGCATGGGAACTTGGACATGGTCATCAGGACACAGGGACCCTTATGGATGGTGATGAAGAAAACTTAGATTATCAGACAGAAATGTGATTCCTACACTGTGACATGCTTAGGAGCCAACTTGATGCCAAGCCCTTTAGGTAGCAACTGGTACAACTTGTAAAGTCTATTTCATATCCACCTGGATTGGTCTGAACTTTGGAGAAAGAGTGAATAAGGAAAATTTAGTTTTTGGTGCTTAATCTTCATTCATTCATTTCCCCAATAAATACCCATTGTGTGGTTTATGTGTGTTAAGCTGTGTTTAGGGCAGTGAGCGCAGTGCAGTGAATGAATGGGACAGAGGCTTTTACTGTCCCCAGATGCCTGGACAACAGTTCTACCATGTATTTCTCCAATTTCTGCTCTTGCGATGTAATGTTAAGTAGGAAATTGCCAGAGCATCCCTCCTTTCCCTACACAGGTAACTCATTTCAACAGTAGACTAACAGTGTCAAATGTGTTAAATCTTCATAGAAGCATGTCCAACAACTGGATTTCAGTCTGTGTTATATGGGTGAGGGTTAAGTTTTCAAACTAATCCCTGATAAGACTCTTCTATAATTAGATAAATGCGAATGGCTTTTATTTGTTTATAAATTACATTATTTGACTAATAAAAGTAGCTTCTATGGCTGTACCTATCTTCAACAGAGTTCCTTATTTTTATCCATATCCTTTTAAAGGTCATCTGCCTCATTTTCCCAATTAAGAAAAAATTCTGTCTTCATTGGTCCTGTATAAAAGGAATCAGAGAAGTTTGTTCTTTCCTTCTACCTCATGTCCACAATTTGATGGCTTTTAAAGGTTTTAGCTGCATAGCTTATGAGGTTAGGATTCTGTTATGAAATTTAACTGGGAAAAATCTTGTGTGAAATGCATGATTAAGTCATTTTTTCCTATAAGATTGGTTTTAATTAAAATAGCAACATAAATCATTGAACTATTTACTATGAGGTGTTTCTGGGAAAATGTTAGCTATTTTACTATAATTTTAAAAACATAAATATAGGGGCATCTGGGTGGCTCAGTGGGTTAAGCCTCTGCCTTCGGCTCAGGTCATGATCTCAGGGTCCTGTGATTGAGCCCCTCCATTGGCTCTTTGCTCAGCAGGGAGCCTGCTTCCTCCTCTCTCTCTGCCTGCCTCTCTGCCTACTTGTGATCTCTGTCTGTCCAATAAATAAATAAAATCTTTAAAAAAGACCCACATAAATATATACTTTGATGTTTCTGAGAAAATGTTAGCTATTTTACTATAATTTTAAAAATTTAAACATATACTTTGATGTTTGATTTAAACATGGTATATGTGGTCATGTTGAGTTTCTATTCTGAAAGTAGATTATTTTTGATGTGGCTTTCTTCATGATTCTAATCTTTCAGAGAAGGCTTTGTGAAGAAAAAAAGCACAGAACTCTGGTTAATTTAAGTTTATTTCATTAAGCTATGTTTAAAATGTGAATAAAGTAAAATAAAAAGGCCATACTCTGTAGTACCAAATCAAATACTGCCTAAAATTGAAGTTGAGGTTTGCAGAACCCTAGAAATTCATTTTCCAGGATTCAGAAAAACACTTTTTGAACTAATCTTTTTAAAACATTTTAGTGTCTCAATTACTACTTTATAAATAGAGGTTTAGAATGTCTCTCCTACTCCCATAAGATTGTTGAAAAAGTTAAGTGAGAGAAGGAACATGAAAGTATTTTGAAAACACTACTATCGTGTTATGCGAGACTGCTCTGTGTTTATAAGCACTTCAAACTTCTTTATTATGAAGACTATGGGTCAGTGGGCTCCATGTGGCTCCCCCACTGGTACCTGGCATATGGTCAGTTTTCACACCAATGCACCATCATAGCAATGATCAGTAGAATAAGTATTTATGTGTGTTTATAAGCAGTAGGTATAAATAGATATTAGGTAGCTAGCTATATTCACATGCATAATCATACATATGCACTTAAATAAAAGGATGTATATTATGTTTATTATTTTATGAGGCAAAAACCTCTATAAATATCTTAAGCATAGGGATTCTGCCTTACTCCTCCTGTAACAGCCACAACTCTTACTTAAGCAGAGTAGACTTTTTTTTTTTTGACAGAGAGAGAGAGAGAGAGAGAGAGAGAGATCACAAGTAGGCAGAGAGGCAGGCAGAGGGGAAGGGGGAAGCAGGCTTCCTGCTGAGCGGAAAGCCCGATGCAGGGCTCGATCCCAGGACCCTGAGATCATGACCTGAGCCGAAGGCAGAGGCTTAACCCACTGAGCCACCCAGGCGCCCCAAGCAGAGTAGACTTTTAACACATATTTGTAACATCAGTAAACATACCATTGCAAAAAAGAAATATTAAGTGATATTAAAAGATATTAGCTCTGAAAAGTCAGAGATAATTAAATGGTCTGAAACAGAGTATACATGGAAACATGAAATAAAATTGCATGAAAGGTAAGTATTAGATTTCCTCAAAATTTGAGATAATAGGGCAACCTAACAGAGATGATCAGGAAAGATCATCTTTTAAAGCTTTTAAAGCGTTAAATACACATAAAAAGAAGGAATTTAAGTATTGTGAAAAATTTCATTCAAATATAGCAAAAGAAAATGCCTGTCTCTAAAACGGAGCTTCAACAAGAAAAGGTTGCTTAAGATATTAAGGTCAATAACTAAAATTAGCAGAGTCATATCATCCAAGTCAGTAGGATACAAAGCCAAGATTAAAGAAAACCCAATCAATTTAGGAAAGGGCAGAGAAAGAGAAAAAATAAGCTTAATAAAAACCATGGCAAATATTAAGGGAAAATAGTCACAATAAATGTAAATGGACTTTGCTTTTTGAAAGACAGATCCTTATGTTGGGTAAGGAACTAAATCTCATTTAAATGCTAGTTATGAAAGACACACCTAATGCATAAGGATCTTGAAAATTTGGAAGAAAAACACATAGTAGATATTTTCAAAACAACATAGTGTTGCCAGATGAAATACAGGATGACCAGTTAAATTTTAATTTCAGATAGACAAGGAATATCTTTTATTATAATAAGTATGTCCCAAATATTTCTTGAGCAAACATACTGAAAAGAAAAGAATTCATTGTTTATCACAAAGTCAAATTTAGCTGTGTGCCATATAATTATTTACTAAATCTGGCAAACCTCAATGAAAACAATGTTGGTCTAGCTATATTAATATCAGGTAAAGTAAATGTAGATTCAGAAGGAATTTCGTTAATAAGGCACAAGCTACATAAGCCATAAAGTAAACTATAGACACATCATACTACATTAAACTTTTAAAACTTCTCATCAAAAAGACACTATAAACAAAGTGAAATACAACACAAAGACAGGGAGAAGATATATATGATTCATATAACTGGTGAAATATTAAAATTGAGAATTTATAAATTATGTCTACAAATTAGTAAAGAAGGAAGGAAAGAAAAAAGGGAGAGAGAGAAAGCAAAGAAAGAAAAGAACCCACTGGAAAAAAATGGTCAAACTACATGAACAGACAATTCAAAGTGTAAACCAAAATGTTTGATATTATAAGATGATAAACTTCACTAATAATCAGAAAAACTGAGAGTAAACTAATCAAGAGCTGACACTGTTGCTCACGTGACTACCCAAAATTTAAAATTTTGACAAGACAAGTGTTGAAGAAGATAAACTATTAAAACCAAATAATTTATATATGTATAAATTAATTAAACAAATTTGGAAATAATTTGAGAATATCTAATAAAGGTTGCACAAAGGAGTGTTATCTTTGAACCAGATGTTCTCTTCTGACATATACATCTAGAGCTGAACTGTCAAATACAATAGTCACTAAACACATATGGTTAAATTTGGCTAATTTAAATATGGTTAATTTAAATTAAATAACATTGAAAATTTTGTTCTTTACTTGTAGTAATACATTTCAAATG
>ML106395.1:5758-43644 GCA_003697995.1 Taxidea taxus jeffersonii
TTAAAAAAAAAAAAAAAAAAAAAAGACCTCTCCAAGGAGATGACATTTGAGTCATTTGACCCAAATGAAATTATTGAATAAGCCATAGGATTATTTGGAGAAAGGGAACTTGAGATGCAAAACAGCAACTTCAAAAACTCTAAGGTCAGAATATGCCTGGGATGACTGAAGAAAGCTAGGGCAGAGTAGCTAGACGGAAATGAGTGACAGTGCTATTCACAGAAGATGAAATTAGAGAGGTAGCTGGGCCAAGTTAGGTTGACGAGAAATCATTTTAAGCAGCAGAGAATTACAATCTAATTTATGTTTTAAAGAGGGGTCTAGGCAAGAGTAGAAGCAAGGAGACCATTAGGAGGCTATTTCAGTGGTCCAGGTGAGAGATGATGGTTTGGATATAATGGCAATGCTGGAAGAAATGGTATGTGGACAGATTTGAGATATATTTTAAAGGGAATCAGCAAGAACCTGCTGAAGGACTGAATGTGGCATACAAGGGAAAAACTCAAAAAGTTTTGAGCTGAGTAACTGGATTTAATGAGATAGGGAACACTCAAGGAGACACATATTTAGGGGGAATCAAAAATTTGGTTTTCGACCTGTTAGTTTATGGTGTCTATGGACATACACAGAGAGACACTGAGTAGACAATAAGAAATGAGTCAGAAGTTCAGGGCAAAGTAAGGGCTAGAGACATATATTTCGGAGTCATCAAGAAAATAAAGGTAGGGGCGCCTGGGTGGCTCAGTGGGTTAAAGCCTCTACCTCCGGCTCATGTCATGATCCCAGGGTCCTGGGATCGAGCCCCACATCGGGCTCTCTGCTCAGCGGAGAGCCTGCTTCCCTTCCTCTCTCTCTGCCTACTTGTAATCTCTGTCAGGTAAATGAATAAATATATATGTATATATAAGAAAGAAAATAAAGGTAGTATTTAAAGTCATTGAAGTGGATAAACTGTCCTTAAAAAATGAGTAGAAACGTCACATGGCTAGGGCCCTAATCCACCCTGACTGGTATCCTCATAAGAAGAGGAAGAGATTGGGACGCCTGGGTGGCTCAGTTGGTTAAGCAGCTGCCTTCGGCTCAGGTCATGATCCCAGCGTCCTGGGATCGAGTCCCACATCGAGCTCCTGGCTCAGCAGGGAGCTTGCTTCTCCCTCTGCCTCTGCCTGCCTCTCTGTCTGCCTGTGCTTGCTCTCGCTCTCTCTCTGACAAATAAATTAAAAAAAAAAAAAAAAAAAAAAAGAGGGAGAGACAACAGAGAGCTCTCTCTCTCTCTCTCTCTCCATGTGCATGCACAGAGGAAGGGCCATATGACAACATAGTAAGAAGATTGCTGTCTATAAGCCAGGAAGGGAGCCCTTACCAAAAAGCAACCCTGACAGCTTGGAATTCTAGTCTCTAGAACTGTGAGAAAAAAAAATTGTTTTTTCACTTAATCAATCATTAAAGTTAAAAGAGGTTTGGTCTGAGGTTTGGCGCACTCCAATCTTTAGAGGTATGAAAAGATCAGGTTAGCCCTCTTAATGAAACCTAGTTTGGGTACTCAATAGGACCAAGGTATGTCCATCATTTAGGTCTCTAAATGTCTTGTGGCCTAGAGGTATCTCTGAAACCAGATTTTGAAATAATAAGATATAGATAAGTTAGTAAGCTAATTAGTGCCTTTTTATAAAACAACCAGGGGAAAGCATAAAGTTTCCAAGTATTGGTGCCAAAGATAGTCTTGGATATAGTAACAGAGATAACCAGAATCAGGATAAAATAGTCTGAAGTTCAGGAAAAGAATATTCCAGTTCAGACAAGAAAGTGTTTCCACCTGTTTTCCCAAAAGGTTTGTTCTTGAACCCTCCAAAATGAAAATGGCCAATGTAAGATTTGGCATGACAAGAAGGAAAAGGGGCACTAAGATACTGTCCTATCCTACTAGCAAGGAGTTGGAGAATTCTGACAGCTCAGAAAATAAAAACGAGGAAAGAAGTAAAGAGAAGCCCCTACAGAGCCGATCTGAGCTTTGGGCTAGCTCCCCAGGATGAATCAATGGAAGGCCCATGAGATTTCCCAAAATTGTTCCGATTTTAATGTTCTTTGTGCAGAACATGACTAAGGTAAAACAGGAACGGAAACTTTTTCTTTTCTTGGACACCCTCCCAGGCAGGAAGTATCTTTTTACTATTTCTGCTATGTCCATGTTTCTTTCCATTGCCTTTATCATTTCTCCTCATTTTCTCCAATAAGCTCATGCCAAAGGGGCTTTCTCTTTAAGATTATGGGAAATGATTTCCATAATCTTCAGATGGCTCTTCAAATGGTTTCTCCTAACCTCAGACTCAGTACTTAATGGGAAGTGAAATGGCACTAGGAAAAGAAAAAGAAAATCAGATAATAACATTAATCTACATAAAACACAAACAACCACAAGAACCTAAGATTCATTTCATTCACCAGCTCAAAACATGTGAGTTTTTGCCTCCTATACAGACAGGGATACAATGGTGAATATGGAAGACACATGTTAGTAGAATATATAGAGAAGACAGGAGAAGACCTCATTTCAGAGAAAAGTGGAGGTTTTGGCTGCTTCCTAGAATAGAGAGTTTAATACCCACAGAAAAGAGAAATGGATCATACTTGGTCTCAAGTACTGAAGAAGAACTGGTGCAGTAATTGTGAATGAGCTATTATTTTATAATAGTGATCACAAACAATTCCACTAAATTCAGTATTCTCACTGGTTAAGAAAACTCTCCCCAAATCCATGTGATTATAATTATGTCTGAGGAGAAAATGAAAAGTATAGGTACGCAGGGTCAGGACTACAAATCAACAGTGAGCGACAGGTTTAATCCATGATCTGAAAATTAAGTCATGAACAGGCAGCAAAGTCTGATCCCCCAAATCACTAGCAGACATGTGGGAGATAGCAGGTGCTGAACACTACAATCCAGAGAGAAAACAAAGTATTAGGAACACTGAAGTGAGTTCTAGGGCTGAAGCAAATATTTAAAGCATTATAGAGCCACTCCCCTGGAGGTCCAGTGAATTTACATCACAATGGGACCCAATACCTCACTCAATCCCGCCCCCACATCCCAATCCACAGGATAAATTCTGGAGAAACTCTGAGAGCTATAGATGGACAATTTTATATTGGGAAAATCTATAATGAAGACTAGTCACTGATTATTTTAGCAGATAACCTGCTAGAAAAAAGATAACATGTCTTCTGTAATTTACTCCTTCATTCAGCAAACATTTGAGTACAGAGGGAAACCATGCCTGACTAATACATTAGAGTGGAGAAACAAAAGTAAATGCAGTTAAAACAAGGACAAAAAAAAAAATTTAATTGACTCACTAGAGGAAACTGACATAAGGACAAGAAACAGAAAGATAAAAAATAAACAGGTATTTTTCTGGATGGAGAAGTGTTAACAATGGGTTTTCCCAAAAATTTGTAGAGTGTTATTCAATATATGGAATAGATACATGCCTAGAAATTTGCCTGCTAAGTATATTTCAATATAAGAAATTTCATTTTCTCACTATGAGTAAAGCTACTTTTTAATTCCTAATGTAATTTTCAAGCAACCTCTTCTATGATTATATATAATAATTACATAAAAGTGATCATTCCTAGAAATATTTATAATCCTGGTGAAATTCACACACACACACACAAAGTACAAAGGTAAAGCTCCTACTTGCCAAATAGTTTTAAATATCAAAATAAATAGTTTTAAATAGTTTTAAAGATCAAAAGGGATAAAGGCAGTGGTAAAAAGTGAACAAAAAGGGATGCCTGGGTGTCTGTCTTCAGCTCATGTCATGATCCCAGGGTCCTGGGATGGAGCCCCGCATCAGGCTCTCTGCTCAGCAGGGAGCCTGCTACTCCCCCTGCTTGTGCTCTGATAAAGTAATAAATAAAACCTTAAAAAAATCTTAAAAATAAGTGAACAGGAAATCATACCAGATATCACAGTAGTTTTATACAAAATTTTATAATTTACAGAGGATTTTTATACATATAATGCATGTAAAATGCCAGTACAACTCTGGTGCCTAACAAGTACACAAGTTAAAAAAATAACAGTAACAAGGTTAATTCTCATACTAATTCATGATCAGGAGGGTAAAGCAACTAACCAGAGGTCTCATAATCAGTGGGAAAGTAGAGACCATGACACAGAACAAATTCAGTGTTCTTTCTCACACCATTGAGGAACTAATATCCTTAACTCTCATTTCTCAGTTGACCTCCATGTAATAGCCCATCCGTTTTCCTCTCTCTGTGGCTCGCTCTTCACTCTAAACCAGCCGCCCTCTCAACTAGTAGTTCTTAAATGGGGCTGATTTTGGCCACCAGGGGACATTTGGCAATGTCTGGAGACAATGATGATCACAAGCTCTGTAAGTGAGTCACTTGCACAGAGGCTCACCTGAAGAGAGTGCTCATAAATGAGCTGCTGTGGAGGTGAAGGTTCTCCTTATCTCCATTAAGCAGATTTGGGGGATCCTCAAATTCTAATCAATACCTTCCTCACATAAAGAAAGGATAATGACTGAAGACCTGGTCAGATATCTTAAATGGAGTGGTAAGCAGTGCATAGTTAGATCAGGAACCTAAAGGAAACTTGTTCTGTATGTTTCCAACCATGTTCAGAGCAATGAGTGATGACTAACGCCAGTTGTCAAGACAGATAGAGCCCCAGGGCAAGTCAGAGAGCTACAGAAGCTTGATAGAAATATCCTGTAAGAACACCTCCTCACTTGTGTTCTAATTCTCAGCTCACCAATCTTCTTATCTATAATTTAGTCTCTTGAGTAATTCAGCCATCACGTGGGAATGCCCCAAGCAAATGAACAAAATCTATGATGCCAGATATATCTGACACTATAAATTAATAAATTGCCATGCCAGTTAATAAATCAGTCCTTCTGAGTTTGGTTATTGTAAATGTTGTTAGTACAAGAAAATAAATAGAGATAACATAAAAGATAGATAAGTTTAATTAATCAGAAGTTTTCTGCCCAAGTCTATGATACATTGTTGGGGTGTGTGTGCAGAATTTCTAAAAGTTACAGACCTACATGAAAATTACCATCCCATTTTATTGGGGAAAAAAGTACAGTGATGCGTGTGTGCGTATGTGTGTGTGTGTGTGTGTAGAAATTATCTGTATAAATACAAGAAAATGTCAGAAAGGATAGGCCCAAAACTATTGACAGTATGTACCTCAAAGAGGTGATATTAAGAGCTGGAGGAATGAATTTTAACTTCTATTCTCAAAGAGTTTTTAAAAATTGGGATTATGAATGATTTCTTAACTTTTTATGTTTTTTAGCATTTTTCTTTTCTTATATTTATTATTATTACTTTCATTATGTTATGTTAGTCACCATACAGTACATCATTAGTTTCTGATGTAGTGTTCCATGAACTTTTTAAAAACAGAGCAGCTCTTAAATTATATTTCTTATTTTATGGTTTTAAAGAGATGGGTTTTTTTTTAACTATGTTGTTAGCCACTGTAGTTAGTTTTTGATGTGGTGTTCAATGATTACATTAGTTGTATATATGCCACAAAATGTGTTTCTAAGTCAGAATTTAAACCATAATGAAAATGAAGTATAACAATGGCTCCTTACTTAAAGGATCAAGTAGGAAACTGGACTGAATCCTTCTCCTCTGCAATTTCACTTATTAAAAAAATCAAAACACTCTTTTTTTATTATCATAGGGCCTTATTAGATTGTTTAATCCATGTCCAATTTCTTTACTTACTAAAAAAAGACTATCACTGTAAAGTATGGTGGATCCAAATTACGGATTATTATGTGTCTACTAAAAATAAGGAGGTAGATGTAGATCACTGACAGGTATAAACTGTTATGTGAAGAAAGTTACAGAACAATATGTACAGAGTAATTTTGCTTATTTTAAAAACAAATGTATATGCATACAAAAACACAGGAGTATTTGTAAATGCATGGAGAAAGGACATAAATCAAACTGCTAACTGTGGTTATCATGAAGAGGGGAATAAGCTTGGTGTTAGAGGATACTTTTTACTATATACCTGTTTTTATTGTATGCCATTTTACAATGATAAGGAGTCATTTTAATTTATTTTATTTTTTAATTTTTAATTTAATTTTTTTTAAGCAGGCTCCACACCTAGTATGAGGCTTGAACTCACAACTCTGAGATTAGGGAGTCACGTGTTCTACCAACTGAGCCAGCCAGGCATCCCTAATTATTTTAAATTTTAAAACATTAAAACAGGGAATAAAGATCACCTCTAATTCTTTTTTCAGTTCCCTTAGTTTGAATTTACCATTTTTAATTGCTCACCTTCACCCAAAAGATTTCAAAATCACCAATATTCTGATGATTTTCTTTAATTTCTCTAAAATCTATCATTTTTTTTAAGCTTTTTTTTTTTATTTAAACATATAATGTAACCCCACCACCCTCTCCCAACCCCTCTCCCCCCCGATCCCCCTCAGTTTGTTTTATGACATTAAGAGTCTCTTTTGGTTTGTCTCCCTCCCGATCCCACCTTGTATCATTTTTTCTTTCCCTACCACCTTAACCCCCACCCCCGTTGCATCTCCACTTCCTCATATCAGGGAGATCATGTGATAGTTGTCTTTCTCCAGTTGACTTATTTCGCTAAGCATAATACGCTCTAGTTCCGTCGCAAATGGTAAGATTTCATTTCTTTTGATGGCTGCATAGTATTCCATTGTATATATATGCCACTTCTTCTTTATCCATTCATCTGTTGATGGACATCTAGGTTCTTTCCATAACTTGACTATTGTGGACATTGCTGCTATAAACATTCGGGTACACGTGCCCCTTTGGGTCACTACGTTTGTACCTTTAGGGTAAATACCCAGTAGTGCAATTGCTGGGTCATAAGGTAGCTCTATTTTCAATTTTTTGAGGAACCTCCATGCTGTTTTCCAGAATGGTTGCACCAGCTTGCATTCCCACCAACAGTGTAGGAGGGTTCCCCTTTCTCCACATCCTCGCCAGCATCTGTCATTTCCTGACTTGTTCATTTTAGCCATTCTGACTGGTGTGAGGTGGTATCTCATTGTGGTTTTGATTTGTATTTCCCTGATGCCCAGTGATGTGGAGCACTAAAATCTATCATTCTTAATATAACTCTTTGTCTATTCTCTTTGACTAGGACCATACTCAACAGTTGCCCCTGAAACATTCTGCTTCTCCTTCCTTGTAATAAAATAGTAATAGAGCATAAATCTAAAAGAGTATTTCCCAGGGCATAGTCTGTGGAATATTAATCTTTGAAGATGTTCCAGAAAAGTAAGCTTGGAAATTCTGTATATACGTCACCTCTTTAAGACTGACAACAGCACTTCCTGAGTTAATTTAAACACACACATATACACATTCACCCTTAATAGGCAGTCAGATACCTTCCTAATTTAACAACACAGAGCATTATGCTGGTTTTAAGCACAGCAGAGATTTCTTACGATCAGTATTGTTAAATTGTTACTATTGCTTTTTGTTGAGATAGAAATACAAACCACAAAAAATCTTTAAAAATAAAATTTTATCACAAAATACCTCACAGTCAGTTTTATAACTTCTCCCAAACAGTTTATAACTTAGCTCTAATTCAACAAATGAGGCACAGTCCCTGCCCCCTGGAACTTATAGTCAAATCAATGAGGTAGATAGTAATTAGATGGTCACACAATAAATGTAAAACTGGAAATGCAATGACTGCCAAGAAGTACATGGTCTTGTAAAAAGCACATCAGAAGGGATAGAGCTTGTCAGGGAAGGCTTCCCCACAGAAGTGATAACTGGTAGTCTGAGATATAAGGATAGCAATGTGTTACCTCAGTGAAAAGGAAGCAAAGGGTATTTTAGGCAAAGCTAATAACAGTTTAGACAAAGGCCCTGAAGCAAGAGAAAGCCTATAGAGCATGAGAGACTGAAAGAAGCCTGTGTGGCTGAGGCACTAAGATTTTTGTTTTTATATTTTACTTATTTTTTTTAAAGATTTTATTTATTTATTTGAGAGAGAGTATGAGAGAGAGCTTGAGAGGAGAGAGGTCAGCAGGAGAAGCAGATTCTCCACAGAGCAGGGAGCCTGATGTGGGACTCGATCCTGGGACTCCAGGATCAAGACCCAAGCCAAAGGCAGTCGCCCAATGAACCAGGTGCCCCTATATTTTACTTTTTTAGAGATAGAGTGTGCTTGCGAGCAGGGCTTGATCTTAAAATTCTGAGATCATGACCTGAGCCAAAATCAAGAGCCCAACACTTAACCAACTGAGCCACCCAGGTGCCCCAATTTTTAAAAGAGAGTATAGTAAGGGATGAAGTTGAATAGGTAAGTAGATTAGAGTTCAGTCTAGCCTTTAAGAGTAGTATGATGCTGTAATTTTTTAAAAATAACAATATTAATTTTTAAAATATTTTATTTATTTATTTGACACAGAGAGAGAGAGAGAGATCACAAGTAGGCAGAGAGAGAGGGGGAAGCAGCTCCCCACTGAGCAGAGAGCTCAATGCAGGGCTTGATCCCAGGACCCTGAGACCATGATCTGAGCCGAAGGCAGAGGCTTAACCCACTGAGGCACCCAGTGCCCTTGATGCTGTAATTTTTTAAAATTCAACTTACTGATTTAATTTTTAGAATGGATAATACATTCATGTATTTCCAAAAGAAAATAACAAATTATACAGAGGTAACAATTAAAAGTATTGTTCTTGAGATGCTGTGAGTGGCTCAGTCGGTTGAGGGTCTGACTCTTGATTCTAGCTCAGTTCATGATCTTGGGGATGTGAGACGGAGCCCCATGTTGGGCTCTGCACTTGGTGAGGAGTCTGCTTGAGATTCTCTGTCACCTTCTCCCCCATCCCCCATCCTGCTCTCTCTGTCAAAAAATGAATAAACCTTTTTTTTTAAGTCTTATTCCTTTTCCTATATCCCCCAACCCATGCTTCCTTACCTCTGCCCTAATTAATCAGTTTTCAGTTTCCTATCTATTATCCAGAGTTGTAGGAAGGTTTTATTTTTTTTTAAGATTTTATTTATTTGTCAGAGAGAGTGAGCACAGGCAGACAGAGTGGCAGGCAGAGGCAGAGGGAGAAGCAGGCTCCCCGCCGAGCAAGGAGCCCGATGCGGGACTTGATCCCAGGACGCTGGGATCATGACCGGAGCCAGAGGCAACCGCTTAACCAACTGAGCCACCCAGGCGTCCCTGTAGGAGGGTTTTAAACAGAAGAGTCACCAGTTTGCCTTTAAAAAGAAAAATCATGTTGGCTACAGTGTGGAGGATAGACTGGTGAGGAGCAAAAATGGAAGCAGGTAGAACATTTAGGAAGTGTTTAAGTAGCCTAGAAGAGAGAATGAAGTGAGCTCTGACTAAAGTTATGAGCAAGGCGATGGAAAGCTTCCAGTCAATGTGAGAGAGATTTAGGAGATAAAATAAACAAGAATAAGAGTTTAGTTAGACATTGGCATATGTATGGTGGGGAGATGTTAGGTAAAGAAGAAGATAATTTCTAAGATAAACAGACCTCCAGCTTTCTCATTTCTGTAAGTGGATGGAAGGCAGAACTATTCACTGAGATTGGAATGGCAAAAGAGGAACTGGTAAGGGACTCTGAGTTCCATTTTAAAGCTACTATGTTTGGGAGTGCCTGGCTGGCTCAGTTGGTAAAGCATGTGGCTCTTGAGCTCAGTGTTGTGAATTGAAGCCCCACATTGGGGGTAAAGTTTACTTTAAAAATTTTTTCTTTAATTAAAAAAATATATACCGTGTTTGAAATATCTTTGAGATACCAAAGGGTTGACATCAAGTAGGCAGCTAGACTTACGGATTTGGAGCAAAGGGAAAAGGTCTGAGCTCTATAAAGAAGCCACTAAAGCTACAGATATAAATTTGATAACTCAGGAGTTCAGAGGAGAGAGGACAGGGCTTAGAATTGGGCTTTGAGGAATTCCAACATTCAAGGACACAGGAAAGGAGTATGGGCCTGAACAGGAGACCAAGAATGCCAGAGAGGTAGAAAGAATACTAAAGAACAAAGTATCAGGAGAATTAACAGAAAAAGAGCACTTCAAGAAAAAGGGAGTGGTGCTGCGCTTGGGTAGCTCAGTCATTTAAGCAACCAACTCTTGATTTCCGCTCAGGTCATGATCTCAGAGTTGTAAGATCAAGCCCCACATCAGGCTCTATGCTGGGTGTGGAGACTACTTAAGATTCTCTCTCTCTCCCCCTCTTCCTCTGTCCCTCTACCCCACTCTAAAACAAAACAAAACCAACAAAAACAAAAACAAGGGAGTGGTCAGTAGTGTTGAATCCTCCTGTGCATTTAAGATGATGCTTTAAAAAATAAAAGTCTATTACATTTAGTAATATGGAGTTTTTTGCAACCTTAGTGGCAAGTTTTTCAGCATAATAATCAGGACAAACGCACAAGTGGAGCTGGCTGAATGCTGAGTGAGCAATAAGGAAAGGAAAACTACAAATTGGGATAATTTTTTGAGAAATTTGCTCTTGAAGGAAAGGGATAAGACCTGTAGTACCAGTGATGTATAAGACTTATGATTATTTGCTTAAAAAGAAAAGAGCTGTGCTTATTTAAAGGCTAACTGGGAATCTCGGGGATCCCAAATAAGCAAAACAATTTTGAAAAAGAACAAAGAGGACTCACATTACCTGATTTTAAAACATATTATAAAGCCACAGTAATCAAAACAGTGTGATTCTGCCATAGAGACAAACCTAGACCAGTGGAACAGAACAGAGAGCTCAGAAATAAACCCTCACAAATATGCTCAAAGTGATCTTCAACAAGAGGGCCAAGACCATTCAAGGGGAAAGGACAGTCACTTCAACAAATGGTATGGGAAAAAACTGGATATCCACATGCAAAAGAACAAAGGTGGACTCCCACACATACACAAAAATACAAAAATGGATTAAAGATCTATACTTAGACACAAAAATATAAAATTCCTCGAAAAAACTATAGGGAAACAGCTTCATGACCCTGGATTTGACAATGATTTCTTGAATATAATACCAAAAACAGAGACAACAAAACAAAAATAGACAAATGGGACTACTCAAACTTTAACACTTTAATGTATTAAAGGACACAATCAACAGGTAAAAAGACAATCAACAGGGTAAAAGGACAGGGTAAAAGACAATCCACACAATGGGAGAGAATCTTTGCTAATCATACATCTGATAAGGGATTAATATCCAGAATATATTATTTGAACTCCTACAAGTCAGTAACATAAAATCATAACCCTTAAAAAATGGGCAAAACACTTGAATAGACATTTCTCCAAAGAAAATATACAAATGGCCAACAAGCAAAGGAAATTATGTTCAACATCACTAATCATTAGGGAAATGGAAATCAAAACCACAATGTGATACCACTTCACACTCATCAGGATAGCACCTATCAAAACAAAATAAAACCAGAAATATAAAATAAGTGTTGGTGAGGATGTAGAGAAATTGGAACCCTTGTGTACCACTGCTAGGATTATAAAATGGTACAATCACTATGGAAGGCACTAGGGAGTTTCCTCAAAAAACTAAAAGTAGAACAATCATCTGATTCAATAATCCAACTTGTGGGTATACATCCCAAAGAAATGAAAGCAAGGTCTTGAAGAGATATTTGTACCCCATGTTCATAGTAGCATTATTCACAAAAAAAGAGAAGGAAGCAACCCAAATGTCCATCAATGGACAAACAGATAAACAAAATGTGGTATATACATACAGTGAAACATTATTCAGCCTTAAAAAGGAAGGAATTCTTGTCACATGACACCACATGGATGAACCATGAGGATATTATGCTAAGTGAAATAAGCCAGTCACAGAAGGACAAATACTGCATGATTCTACTTATATGAGGTATCTAAAATAGTCAAACTCACAGAAGCAGAGAGTAGAATGGTGGTTGCCAGGGGCTGGGAGGAGACGGAAAGGTGATTTGTTGTTTAAGTGATATAGTTTTAGTTTCTCAAGAGGAAAAAGTTCTGGAGATCTATTTCACAACAGTATGAATATATTTAGCATTACTGAACTATACACATAAAAATGGTTAAGATGGCAAATTTTATGTTTTTTGTTACCATAATAAAAATATTTTTTAATTAAAAAAATCTAAAGTTCTCAGGAAACAAACTGAGGGTTGCTAGAGGGAAGGGGGTTGGGAGGGATGGGATGGCTGGGTGAGGGATTTGGGGGAGGGTATGTGCTATGGTGAGTGCTGTGAATTTGTGAAACAAATAATACATTATATGTTAATAAAAAAATAAAAAATAAACTAAAATTGATTCAAAAGATCCTGTCAACAGAAAGTTTAAAAACCAGGTCTGTGCCAGAAACTGAACATTTTATATATATTAACTTACTTCTTGTAATAAACTTATAAGATTTTATCTTCGTTTTATAGTTAAACTCTTGCACAGAGAGGTAAAGTAACTTCCCAAAGTTACATAGCTAGTAAAGCCAAGATTTGATACCATGAAGAATGAAGCAGTTTGTGCTTTCCACCACTATGCTATACATAAAAGAAATTATAATCATGTGGGGTCCTGAGAAGGCCAGAGGGCATGGGAGCCAAACTCTAGGCCAGGGGCTCCCAAAGTTTCTCAGTTCATGGCACCCTATAGGTCTCAGTAATCTTATGGTGCCCCCAGGCCAAATGTAACTGCAGTTCCATTTGATAAATAGACTCCAACAACTAAAGTTTTTATGTCCCAACAATTCAGTAGCCATTTGAAAACATAACAAACAGGGATTGAAGAAAAAAAAATTAATTCCTAAATAACCACACTTATTAATAGGATGTGTGAACTAATGGAAGTTGGGCACTACACAACTTTTCAAACCTTGAAATAAGTTTGGACACCCTCATACTCGCTCCTCTTCTATGTGAATGAACTCTTGTATGGTCCTTGCTTCCTAACACAGCAAGTCCCAAAAAGTCAGCTGCATATAGCTATGACATCCTCAAAAAGAATGTAATGCGATCTCAAGTTGAAACCCTGCACTACCTGGCGCTACCTGTTTGTGTAGTATCTGACAGAAGTCTTGTGTTTCCTTTTTTTTTTTCCCTAAGATTTTACTTATTTGAGATAGAGCAAGAGTGAGTGAGAAAGAGAGAGCACGTGCACACAGGGGAGTGGGTAGAGGGAGAGGGAGAAGCAGGCTCCCCACGGAGCAGGGAGCCCGACTTGGGCTTGATCCCAGGACCCTGAGATCATGATCTGAGCCGAAGGCAGAGGCTTTAACCCACTGAGCCACCCAGTGCCCCAAGGGAATCATTCTTAAATGGTACAATCTATAGGTCACCGGATCAACAACATGAACAAGCATTGGCTATGATGACAAGCTATAAAATCCCATTATTCAACAGAGGGAAAAATCCAACCTCAAAATGTATCCTCTGAAATCCTTTATGTTTTTGTAGTTGCCCTGCTAATTGCTAAACAACTGGACCTTTTGAAGAAATAAGGATGCCTTAAAAAGAAGACAACCAAGATAAATTCTATAAAGTCTTAAATTTGCCATTTTGGGGGTGTAAAAGATTTACAATGGTTAAGGAGTGGCCACAATCAAAGACCGAGAGTTCAACTATGTTAGCACCAAGGTACTGAGGAACTTTAATTTCACCCCTTTTTTAAGACTATGTTGTGGTCGGTTGTCAAGCTAAATATACAGGGAAAACTACTAATAAAAATTTAAGCCTGTGTTATGTTTGGAGTCACCACACCTCACAAAAGAAGGACCCTTGAATAACGTGGGGAATACTTATTTTGCAGCTAACAAAAGGTTAAGGGGATCCTTTTAAAAATTTAGTTTGAGCACCAAATTTTTAATTTACTGTAATATTAGAGATCTTTAAGATAATGCACAAACACACATATTTTTAGAAGACTTAGCTTGCAGTCTTGTTTAGAAACTGAGGAAGCAGATAAATAATGTCAGGAGGTCTCAAAGGCCCTAAAGATGTGGGGACTAATCAGGATGGACAGGGTGGAGGTCAAGTTATCTTATTAAAACATATCATTACATTAAGAATGTGTTGATACTAAAAGGTCTATTTTAGGAATAAGTTATCAACCTCAAAAATAAAGCACAAAATATGACAGAACATAAAGATAAATTTCATTGGAAATATTAAAGGTGACTCATTGGTACAATAGTCTAAGAAACCACTACTGTCAGTCTGATATAAATTAAAGAAGTAATTATATATATATATATAGATATATATGTGTATATCTACATATATGTAGATATACACATATATATCTATATATATATATCCTATCATGAAAATTCCTTTTCTGCATTGAAGTAATAGTGAAGGACATCTTCCTCCTTATTCCCCCTATATACA
Source organism: Taxidea taxus jeffersonii (assembly GCA_003697995.1). Lineage (NCBI taxonomy): Eukaryota > Metazoa > Chordata > Mammalia > Carnivora > Mustelidae > Taxidea > Taxidea taxus. The sequence continues at coordinate 20,199 of ML106395.1, forward strand.
AACACACACAAACTTGCTTAAATATTAAAATGTAATAGCACCTATTTAAAAAGGATTGCTTAGGGGTGCCTGGGTGGCTCAGTCAGTTAAGCATCTGCCCTCAGCTTAGGTCATGATCTTGGGGTAATGGGATTGAGCCCTGTATCAGGCTCCCTGCTCAGCGGGGAGCCTGCTTCTCCCTCTCTCTCTGCCTCTTCCCCTGCTTGTGTGCTTTCTCTCTGTCAAATAAAGAAAATCTTTTTTAAAAATTAAATTTAAAAAAAAAAGGATGGAATATTGGGATGCTTAACTGCATATTTTAAGATGCCTAACATGTTCCAACTTACCCTGTGAAATGGTAATGGTGGAGGCCACGAGACAGACCTCTTACTATGGGTAGTAGGCTTGCCCTCCAGTCAAATTATTTTGAGCCTGCTTTTAAGGTGAGTAATGGCATTGAGAAATACAATGAGTTATACTAAATTTAAAACTTTCTGGAGCATATTTTGTTTTCAAGTTTTAAAGTTTGATTAAAATTTTAATGAAAACAAATTATGAATTTTTAAATAATCTCATCCTTTTGAATAGACTCCTAAGTCAAATTTAGAATGTATTATGCTGCTAATAATATTAATTCAGCCTTGTAAACAGTCTCTGGAAAAAAAAATCATTTATGCCATTTGAGGAGTTAACTAGTTACCTTCAAGACTAAAAGTAAGCTAGTTTAAACAATAAAATGAAGAAAAGCTAGAGTTCATTAAAATGATAGTCTATAGGGGCACCTGGGTGGTTCAGTGGGTTGGGCCTCTGCCTTTGGCTCAGGTCATGATCCCCAAGTCCTGGGATCGAGCCCCACATCAGGCTCTCTGCTTGGTGAGGAGCCTGCTTCCTCCTCTCTCTCTCTCTGCCTGCCTCTGGGCCTACTTGTAATCTCTCTCTCTCTCTCTCTCTCTGTCAAATAAATAAATAAAATCTTAAAAAAAAAAAAATGATAGTCTATATTCAAATACTCAATTAAGATATGTTCATAACAACTAATGTAATGTAATTCAACATTACAGATTTATGGATAGAGCCAAAGGCCTAAACTTCAAACAAGAATAGTTAGACCTAAAATAAATCATATTATAAACAAATAAGATTTTAAATTCATACAGGATATTCAATTCCATAAAACAGTTAAAATTATTAGTACTGATAGAACTTCAATTACATGTATGAGCAGAATAATGACTAATGATTCTTCTAATCACAAACAAGTAAGATTTTTCTAGGCAACTAGAATTTCTTAAGCCTATAAACAAAGCTAAGCCAACTGTCCATTATTTTCTGATCAATGGTTACTAATTATTATATCCTTAATCTAGACCCATTCAACATGTAGCTTATGTTGTTGGGGCCCTAACTGTGTTAACAGAACTTTCTGTGACGGAAATGTTCTTTATCTAACTGTCCATATGACAACATTTGGCTACTGAGCACTTAAAATGTGGGTAGTACAACTGAAGAACTGAATTTTTTTTTAAAGATTTTATTTATTTATTTGACAGACAGAGATCACAAGTAGGCAGAAAGGCAGGCAGAGAGAGAGAGAAGGGAGGGAAGCAGGCTCCCTGCTGAGCAGAAAGCCCCATGTGGGGCTCGATCCCAGGACCCTGAGATCATGACCTGAGCCAAAGGTAGAGGCTTAACCCACTGAGCCACCCAGGCACCCGAGGAACTGAATTTTTAACTTTATTTAATTTTAATTAGTTTAAATTTATTTTTAAACAGCCACAGGTGACTGATGGCTATCATATTAAACAGCACAACTTAAAGGATTCAAAAAATTAAGAGCAAATGTCTTGTTATGTTAAGTCTAACTCTAGACCACTTGTTGATTTCCATAAGCGTGGTGCTCATCAATGTTTACTAGAGTAATACGCCAAAACACCTTCTGTCCTGTAGCTTTATCTTCAGTCAAAAATATTATCAAATCTATGCCAGGAAACATCTAATACAACATTCAGGCAAATATAAACAAAAAAATACCATTTTTATTAGTGTTCATAGTGTCAGTACAACTACACTGATTAATGAGGCAGGCTAGTGGCCTATGTCAATCTATATAATGTTAGTTCTAGAATGACTAGAATTCAAACTATGAAATATCCACTCCTAAAGAGTTTTTGTCCATTACCTATCAAAAACACAAGAATACCAATTACTGCATAGCTTTCAGCTCCATTGGTTAAACACTGCAAAAATATGTCAAACCATTTTACCTGACAGACATATTTGTTCTTCCATTTGCTCAGCACACAGTGACTGTTTTGCATCAATTCCTGAAGGAAGCAGAAAAAGAGAGAGTGCAGTTGGCTATACACATTGTTGTTATCAGTTAGAGTGCTTCTGATTGGCAAGCACAAAAAAAAAAAAAAAAAAGATCAGCTTGCCACACAAAGATGCAACTGTTTTGGAACTCCTTACTAGACAAAAGCAAAGCTATCATCACCAGGAGAGTTGATCCTTTATGAAAATTAAAACTGCTGAAAGATGTTTTAAAACAAATTTGTTTGTTGCCATTTTTGAAACTTTTGGAAAGATACCTCCAACTCCTTGAGTGAGTCTCGAAGTTTCTCTGGGCGTCTATTTTTGAGCGTCCACAGATAATCTCGTGCTGGCAAATGAAACATGTACTACAGTTAGTTAAACATGATTTAAAGAGGAAACTCTGCTTAGAAGTGTGCCTTAGGAGGATTAAAATAAAACACCTCCTTAATTGAGAGGAAGTGGGCTTCATTTCCATCATCAAATAACAGCCTTTTGAAAGGCTTTGTCATAGGAACAGGATTTTTACCACAAAACAATCTCAGTGATCATAATTTTATGATGACAACCAACAGAGCTTACAGAATCCCTGGGAAAGTTTCCTAATCCTGTGAATCTGGTACCTAATTGTAAATGACCAGCTCTTTACCAGAGAATGAACTGTCTCATACAAATCATTAGAAGTTCAACCCAAAAGAAATTCCAAATTCTGCAAATAACCCTCTCAGACCTGAAAATTCCCAAGAGTGAATGGATATACTGAAGAAAGAATAAAACACAAAATATCATGCACGGAATATAAATTTAAAAGTAAGCATCACCTATTAAAACTTTTGTATTTAAAATGAACCTCTTTAAAATGTACACCACAATTCAATAATGATAAGCCTTTGTTTTAAATGCATTTAATTAAAAGAGAAAATTAGTTAGCAGAATCTCAATGTTAGCCTAAAACAAACTAAAAAGTTTTACTTAAAAGAACAATTTGCAGGCTCCTGGGTGGCTCAGTTGGTTAAGCCGCTGCCTTCGGCTCTGGTCATAATCCCAGGATCCTGGGATCGAGTCCCACCTTGGGCTCCCTGCTCCGTGGAGAGCCTGCTTCTCCCTCTCCCTCTGCCTGCCGCTCTGCCTACTTGTGCTCTCTATCTCTCTGTCAAATAAATAAATAAAATCTTTAAAAAAATGAAAGATAAGAAATAAAATAACAAAATGTTAAATTCATTATCTTATTTATTTCATCATAAAAATAAATTCACCCTTGTATTCTTCCAAATAATAATTCTAAAAATGAGCTGTATATACGTGTGTATGTTCTGTGTGCATACTCATTTAATATACAGTATATACAGATATTTAAATTTTACAGTAGAATTACTATAATCTTATTTCAGCAAATTAATTTCATTCCATAAATATAATGTATGATGTATAGAGCATATGTGCAAAGTTTTAAATTTATATTGTAGTCACTAATACAGCATTGAAAAATCTGTCAGCTTGCCCATTTAAAACAAGGGAACAAGTCGGACTTTCAGCTCCACCTGTATTCCAAATAAAACTTAAATTACATTTAATTTCAAGTCATTAAAGCCATCTTTCATCATAGCCATATTATATATATTTATGTATGAGAACAGAAAAGACTAGAAAGAATAAAATGCTAATACTAATCATTGCAAATTTTTTTTTTTTACAAATTTTATTTTCTTAAAACGGGTAAAACATATTAACAATTCAGGCATGGTACATATAACAAATTGTTGTCAGAATTTAAGTACGATACACTTATTTTATCTTATTTAAGATTTTATTTATTTGACAGACAGAGATCACAAGTAGGCAGAGGCAAGCAGAGAGAGAGAGGAAGAAGCAGGCTCCCCACAGAGCAGAGATCCTGATGTGGGGCTTGATCCCAGGACCCGGGGATCATGACCTGAGCCGAAGGCAGAGGCTTTAACCCACTGAGCCACCCAGGTGCCCTGATACACTTATTTTAAATATATTAAATGATATAAATAAATATGGTTCGTTAAGAAAGTTTATGTTTACACAGGCATATATATTATCAAAACTGGATAGAGGTTTCAATGGTCTAAATTAGAAATGCTTACCAAATAATTCTCACTCATATGCTTATATACCTAAACAATGGGAATTTATAATTATAAGAAATTTAAAAGGAGTAACATTTTCTATCTGTGCAGAAAGCTTAAAATATTTTTTAAGACTGAATCTTCAGGGATATTTAAGTTCTAGTTTTATAATAATTACAAAAAAGTATAAAGTAAGCTTACATTCTGCCAGTTTCTGCTTTTCTTCTAAGTTACCATGCTCTGTCACTGATACTGTGGCAGGAGAAAGAAGAAGGAAAAAAAGTGGAAATTATTTTAATTAAAATACTTTGTATTTTTAAATGCACATATATAATGTACATTATGCACATTGTTGAGACTAATAAATTATGCTAAATTTTTAAAGGCAGCTGGAAAAAATATGCCATAATGTGCATATTTTCATTTCATACAGGTATTTCCTAAATTTGTAGTAAAAAGGCTTACATAGCACAACAGGTGGGCCAATATCCTGAGCTCACAATCTCATCAGATAGGGAAGAGAACTGCACCCGAGTCCAGAACAGAAGCTGCTTAAGTCTGTCATCAGAACCATGAAGTTAGCCTATTAACCACCAAGCTAAGCACACAGGATGCCCACACAAGCCCCACTTCAACAGAGACCAAAACAGGAAGTAACTAGCTAGAAAGACCTTTTGGCCCGTCATGAAACTTCTGGGATTAACAGGATTAATCAGATAAAGAAAATTGATCATTCACTCAGAAATGCCTATTTCAGATATCAGGTGAGGATCCGGGAGGCCAGCAACAGTGGGACCCACGCATTAACAATGCCCTCTACTGGGAAACTGATAGATAAACGTGAATAGACTGTCCAGTTATCAGTTGGATAGGCAGTAAAATGACAATTTTCATGTCCTTCTACGGCATTTTCTCAATTTTACTCTATTTTATATAGAACAGATATCAATCTCAGTATTTTTTAAAGAACAGAAATGAGTTTTTTTAATTTTAGAATTTACCTAAAGCTCAAAAAAAGAGTTTTTAATGGTCAGTATTTTATAATTCAGAATATTTCATTTATAAAAATTAGTTGAGTAGAAGAGATGCTTTACCTGGTGGGTCTTTCTTGTCATAATACTGATAGATCCCTATGTCTCTATCTATGGAAAAGAAGAAATAAAATTAGATTATGGTAAAAAGTTATGGAGAATAAGAAGCCAAACCGTATTATACGGCAGGACTGGTATTAGGGGTGGGTAGGCAAAGAGAGAAAGGATCTTTTTATGTTACTAGAAATAAGTAAATTCAAAAGTATCTGGACATGAGCTCATGTTGAGATTTTAGGGATATGCAGGAACTGGACTGTATATCAATCTAATTTAAAAAGATTTACATAAAACTAGAAGGGCATGAGGAAAGGAGTAGTAAAATTAACTGAAACCAAGGAAGACCAACTTTTCTCTTTCACACTTCCTCTGATATTCTTCACAGGGTGCTACCAAAAGGAAATGCCTCTATGCAATGCCAAATGAAATTAGAGGATGGAAAAAAACTGCCCTAACTGTTGGATTCTGAGCTATCGCTTTCTTTTCTCCAGGTTAGTTTGGATCTAGTATGGTGCTTGGGGGAAATATCCAGGAGAGAAAGAGAAAAGTCGAGGAAAGAATGGTTAAGTTATCTGAAGTTTGCTTAGACTCAAAAATCTTCCAAACCCGTTCACATCAGATGCTCTCCCAGGGATACAAAAGCAAAGCAAGGCTTCCTAGATGTTGACAGTGACTGAACCAAGGACTCGGTCCTTGCAACTGAATTACAGGAAAACCAAATAATTCTGTCCATTTTATTCCTATCTGTGAATAGCGAAACATGTTTTTTCTTTTAAGTAATAGTTGTTTCCCTCCATGCAAAATAATTCTAGTTACTAACAAAAGGATCCAACTGTTTCTAAAGAATGGAAGCAGTACAGGCTGCCCCCTAGTGACTAAGTACTCCAAACTTTCTCAAACTGAAACATTAAACTTCCAAAAAAAAATGTATTACAGCTACGATTTTTATTTTTATTTTTTAAAGATCTATTTATTTAAGTAATCTCTATACCCACCATGGGGCTCAAACTCACAACCCCAAAATCAAATGTCACATGCTCTACCAAGTGAGCCAGCCAGGTACCCCATATAATTAACTTTTTAAATAGAGTTTTTCAAAAACAGTCAATCCTGTGTACTTATTAAAGCTCCATTCTATTCATCATGACACTAATTGGGACATGTAATTTTTTTTAGATTTTATTTTTAAGTAATTTCTACATCCAATGTGGGACTCAAATTTACAGTCCCGAGATTAAGAATCCCATGTTCTACCAACTGAACCAGCAAGGTACCCCAGGAAATATAATTTTTAAGAATACAGTTTATTTCTATTAGATAGATTGAAAATATCTAATAAGGTAAAGGGAAAGGTCATAAGTAGGACTCCTAAGATACTGATAATAATTTATTTATTACATGATGATTTTATGGTGTGTTATTCTCTGGTAGTTTAAAACATGCCCTTTTGATCTTTATACTTTGCAATACATATACTGTACTTCAATAAAAAGTTTTTTTTAAAATCTAAGAACCATAAGCATTATGAACACAAGCAATATTCTCTAGTGTAATTCTTCATCATTAGATACAGCCAAATATTTACAACTCTAGAACAGAACTATGAAAACCATAAAGGGACCTGAGTGCTTTTTTTTTTTAAGTTTTTTAATTTATTTAAGTAATCTCTACATCCAGTGTGGGGCTCAAACCTACCACCCCAAGATTAAGAGTCACAAGCTCTACTGACTGAGCCATTCAGGCACTCCTGATACTTCTTTTTAAAGAATGTTTGCATTGATATCTTTTTGAGCTTTCTAGAAAAATATCACTAATTATGATATTACCAGTGTCTTTGAGGCTATAAAAAGATGGCTGTTTTTGGCTTTTGATCTTTTTAAAATTATCTAATTCAAAAATGTGCAGGGTTTTAAAAAATTTAGATATACTGCTCAAGTCTTTCAACATAAGCAACACTGCCACACTGTGTATCTTCTAGCCGTTAATACCTTTTCCTTAGAGAGAACTATTTGCAATTATGAGCCGTTTCTTCTGTATATTCCTCTATATTTATAAATAGTTTTCTCACTTTATTATTTCTTGATTCTTCAGTTGTAGATATTATCTACTGCCTATCCACTATGGAAATTGAGAATTCAGGGATGCCAGGGTGGCTCAGTTGGTTAAGCATCTGCCTTCGGCTCAGGTCATGATCCCAGCGTCCTGGGATCGAGTCCCACATCGGGCTCCTTGCTCGGCAGGGAGCCTGCTTCTCCCTCTGCCTCTGCCTGCCACTCTGTCTGCCTGTGCTCGCTCTCTCTAACAAATAAATAAAATCTTAAAAAAAAAAAAAAGAAATTGAGATTTCAGTTGTCTTTTACCACTATGTACCCCTCTCTACTACAGACACTTAACTTAAACTTCTCCAAATCTTCCCAATATAATTAGAGCACAATTTTTGGTTAAGTCAGTGCTTACAAGACTAATGAATACATAAATATAACTGAACCATGGAGAAGGTACACTATAATTGCATTTCACTTTTTTAAACAACTTCCCTGATGTTAAAAATTGCCTTTTCATTTGCTTTAAGAAAAAAAATGTTAACACGGGTGCCTGGGTGGCTCAGTCAGTTAAGCCTTTGGCTCAGGTCATGATCCCAGGATCCAGGGATCGAGTCCCACATACGGCTCCCTGCTCAGTGGGGAGTCTGTTTCTCTCTCTCCCCTCTCCCCTGGCTCGTGGTCACACTCTCTCAAATAAAATATTTTTTAAGAATGTTAACACTTATTAATCTCCAATATACTCTGACATATATCAGTGACCAATCAGTATAATTTTTTTCATTGGTAACATCTCCCCTAGAACCTCATGATCCTGTACTACTCTGGACTGCCTAACTTCTAGGTCTGATGCACAGACAATGTCTATTTTCTTGACTAGACAGGTGTGTCTTCTGTCCTGATTTAATTCCCTTCTTTGGCAAGACACATATGCTCTGGTAGTTTAATGAGAAAAAGAAGGTAAATTTGGTGAGTATTTACATAGCTGAAAATGTCTTCTCACAACTGATTCACTACCTGGCTGGAAAGAGAATACTAAGTTGGAAATAATTTCTTTCTGAATTTTGAAGACATCATTCCATTGTCTCAGAGCTTCCACTATTGGTGTTAAAAAGGCCAAGGGCAATCTGGGTTCTAACCTTTGTGTGTGATCCATTTGTTCTTTTTTTGCTATAAGGTCTCTGGATTTTATCTTTATGCTCAGTGTTCTGAAATTTCACACTGATGTGCCTTCATATATGTCTTATTCCATTCATTTTATTTAGTACTTATAGGCCTTTTTAACCTATAAACTCATTTTCTTAGTTCTAAGAAAATTTCTAGTAATATTTCTTTGATAATCTCTTCACTTCCTCTTTACTGATTTTCCCAGAATTAGTAGTTGAGTGTAGATTTCCTATGTTGAGACTCTACTATTCTTCTCTCCTATTTATTAATCTTTTGTCACAGCATTCATTTCATTTTCTTCTATCATATTTTATTTCAACATAATTATGTCTTGATTATAAAAATAATGTGTAAAATTTAGAAAAATTTATTTTAAAATTTAAAAAATTTTAAAAGCAAAAAAGTCAAATGTCCCATATTTCCATTCTTCAGAGACAGCTACTTATAATATTTTGTTGTCTCTCCTTAGAGTTTTTTCTAAGGAAAAGTTTTTACTTTTTACTAAGTAAAAATGTTATACTAAAAATATTGTTGTAACATTTGTTTTAAAAATTATTTTAATTAGGTGAATATAAATTATGATATGTAATGTTAAAAAATAAAATATAAAAATATGTAAGATTAAAAACATTTAAAAAAACAGCAAATCTAAGAAAAAGAACATTACCTTTTAAGCCTCCTATGTACTCCTTCCTACTTCTATTCTACATCCTTGCTTCTCAGAGCTACACTAAAATTTTGTTTATAATCCTCTTAATTTTCTTTATAGTAATACCATATATATTTGTTATACTGTTTCTCCTAAAACAATACATTATTTAATTTTGCCTGTTGTTTTTGAACTTCCTCTAAACGCAATTATACTGTTTGTACTCTTCTGCCACTGACTTTATTATTTTTTTTGCCTAATATTATATTCTTGACATTCATTGATGCTGTTGCATACAACTGTAACATATTTACTTTCTTTGTTGCGTAAAAGTATTTATCCATTCTCCTGCTGGGTTGTTTCTAGTTTCCTGCCTCATAAACAGTACTATAATGAACATTTTGGTACATGTCTCCTGGTACACAAGTGTCGGGGCTTTTGCTAGAGTATATAGCCAGGAGTGGAATTACTGGTCAATCCATGACATACAGCTTCAACTACACTAGATAATGCCAAATGGTTTCCTAAACTGATTGGACCAATTTATACTTTTTTTCTTAAAGATTTTATTTACTTATTTATTTGACAGAAAGAGAGATCACAAGCAGGCAGAGCAGCAGGCAGAAAGAGAGAGGGAGGCAGGCTCCCCACCAAGCAGAGAGCCCAATGCAGAGCTTGATCCCAGGACCCGGAGATCATGACCTGAGCCGAAGGCAGAGGCTTTAACCCACTGAGCAACCCAGGCGCCCCCCAATTTATACTTTAACTAGCAGTGAAATAAGCTGAATTTCTCCCTGTGTCTTTTTTTTCTCTTCTATTTTCGGAGAGAATTTTTTTTTCTTTTGAGTTTAAAAATTTTTTCTGCTATTTTCAATTTCCAAGAGGTCAGAATAACTCTCCAGTTTTCTGAAACTTCTGTATTTTGTTTCTTGCTCTTCATATTTAAAAATGAGGCACTAGAAAGCTTATTAGAAGCTCTGTGTACATGAACAGGGTTTGCCAACCAGTGGGCTTCAACTGATCAGCCAGGGACCAGGGTGCTTCACTGGAGGACTCCTCAAATAGCAATGTCAATAGGGCTTCTCTCTGGGGTCATGCAGTTGCTCCAGGCCCTCAAACTCCCTCTTTCTTGGAAAATATACAACTGGCTGCGACACATTTCAGAATCAAGTGGGATTAAGAGGAATTCACCCATCAGTATGTAGGTTTTCACTTCATTACTGTTTTCACTTCTGAACCTTTCCCCTGTCTTCTTTTCCTGGGGCTGATGTCTCCAAGTCTAGAGTCTCTCTAATTAAATACTTCCACATGTATGAGAGGTATCTCACTACTTCTTAAGCAAACTTTCAAGTCCCTTTGTTGTCACTCTCATGCTGAATCCCCATCCTTCTGCAATATCTGGCTTCTCAAACTTATCTTTCTAGAATTTTGAGACACAAAGTGGCTGTCTTTGGAATTCTTTTCTGTAGACATTTGATACTCAGATTTTTTTTTGATTTTTAAATTTTTTTATAAACATATAATGTATTATTAGCCCCAGGGGTACAGGTCCGTGAATCGCCAGGTTTACATACTTCACAGCACTCACCATAGCACATACCCTCCCCAAAGTCCATAACCCCACCACCCTCTCCCTACCCCCCTACCCCCAGCCCCCCTCAGTTTGTTTTGTGACATTAAGAGTCTCTTTTGGTTTGTCTCCCTCCCGATCCCATCTTGTTTCATTCATTCTTTTCCTGCCCCCCAACACTCCTCCTGTTGCATCTCTACTTCCTCATATCAGGGAGATCATATGATAGTTGTCTTTCTCTGACTGACTTATTTTGCTAAGCATAATACCCTCTAGTTCCATCCAACGTCGTCACAAATGGCAAGATTTCATTTCTTTTGATGGCTGCATAGTATTCCATTGTGTGTATGTATGTATGTATGTGTGTATATATATATATATATATATACACACACACACACACACACCACATCTTCTTTATCCATTCATCTGTTGATGGACATCTAGGTTCTTTCCATAATTTGGCTATTGTGGACATTGCTGCTATAAACATTCGGGTGCACGTGCCCCTTCAGATCACTACATTTGTATCTTTAGTGTAAATACCCAGTAGTGCAATTGCTGGATCGTAAGGTAGCTCTATTTTCAACTTTCTGAGGAACCTCCATGCTGTTTTCCAGAGTGGTTGCACCAGCTTGCATTCCCACCAGCACTGTAGGAGGGTTTCCCCCCTTTCTCCATATCCTAAGAGGAGAAGATTTTTTATTTTTTATTTTTTTTATTTTTAAAGATTTTATTTATTTATTTGACAGACAGAGATCACAAGCAGGCAGAGAGGCAGGCAGAGAGAAGAGGAAGCAGGCTTCCCGCTGAGCAGAGAGCCTGATGTGGGGCTGGATCCCAGGACCCTAGGATCATGACCTGAGCCAAAGGCAGAGGCTTTAACCCACTGAGCCACCCAGGCGCCCCAAGGAGAAGATTTTTTAAAACCTATTTCTTAGCAATACATACTTTATGCTATAAGACTAATAAGCATCATTAAAATATAATTACATTACTCCTGTCCCCAAAAATGTGAAATGAAAAATATGAACATAATTAATTGTACATCTTAGCTGTATGTTTGATATATTATCTTAATATCAAGTAGAAATACCATTACCATTAGCTAGCTAGCCTGCAAATATTTATGAATATAAATGAGTTGTTATGAATACTCCCAGGAAAAAACTGAACATGTATTTATCTTGAAAAGAAACAAACATTAGGCCAGTAAAATTAATTTTCACAACAGAAACTCTAACTCAAGCTGAAAAAATAACTTATTCAGAGTAACTACAAAGAATTATTTTTCATTGGCCAATTTTTCCATTAAGTATAAGAAAATTATGCAACTCTAGCTAGAGAATCCAGGCTCTAACCTTTGCTAGTACTTACTTATAACATTATAACTTATACTTGAAAAATACTGAAATTAAGCCAGAGCTCATTTACCCCCAATGTGTAAGGTATTCTTCAAAGACCACAGGTGCAGTTCAGTCAAGCAGAAAGACATCTGATGGCAGAAGAAATCTCTGTCCTGTTTAAAAAATAGTTAAAAAGAAATGACAATTAATTATCTTCTATTGTCAATAAAACCAAAATCCCTTAGAAAATTAGCAGAATCATTTGACACTACTCATATTTGAGATATGGGGTCCATTAGAATAAACATTTTAACATATCCTTGGTTAACTATCTAGAAATAAACTCTAGAAAAAAGAAAAATACACTCTTCCTAAATGTACTATGCTATTTCACCAAGAAACATGGTAAGAAGAATATATGTATTTGAATTTTAAATAAGTTGTTTGATTTTTAAGGCTCTGAGTATATTTAGAATTATTTCGTATTTAAGCATTTTTTTTTAAAGATTTTATTTATTTATTTGACAGACAGAGATCACAAGTAGGCAGAGAGGCAGTCAGAGAGAGAGGAGGACGCAGGCCCCATGCAGGGCAAAGAGCCTGATGTGGGGCTCGATCCCAGGAAACTGGGATCATGACCTGAGCCAAAGGCAGAGGCTTTAACCCACTGAGCCACCAGGCGCCCCGTATTTAAGCATTTTTAAAACATTTTAAGAAAAGGAAATGTCTATTAAGTAATTATTTCATACAAACACATTTTGTGGTGTATTTTTAATATACAAAACACATATTTATGATCTCCCACATACAAACAAGCTAGTTCAAGTGGAATTTGCAAGGTAAATAGTATATAGTTACTATTATAAGAAACATTTACTTAAAGGTAAACTGTGTAAAACTACATTAGGATTCAGATGAGTTAATCTGCATGTCATGATAGATGCAGAAATTCTACTCTAAATACATTAAAAAAGAAAAAACAAGATAACAAAACAGTATATAGAATATTTCCTCCCAGTTCTAATATCAAGGGCTACAGATGGATATTACTGATACTTTTTCATGAAGTAGTATGTCACTCATTTGGACTACTGGAGAAAGGCCAATATGAATCAGAAAAAAATGTCAACATTTTACAAGTATTTGAAAGAAATTTATATAGCTTCCAAATGTTTGCTTAGAAATACATACAGTACTATACTATATGAATAGTTCACTATATATCAAATATATATCTCTTTATGGAGATCATAAAAGAATTGCTCTTTCCAATAAACTTCTGAATAACAAAGGAAGCCTGAAAACATTTTATTACATCTTCAGACAGAGGAAAAGCCCCCAGCTTCTTTAACATTAGGAGTGACAAAAATATTCCTCATACTATTCATATGGGTGATAACCCAAAATAATTTTAGACATAGTACAAACTTCTTTCATCCTTCGTTCACCTTTACATTTGATGTCAGTGTATTTGCAATAATCAAGAAACAGATGCATGTTCAATAGCAAGATGCAGTGTGCCAATACTGAAACGGCGGAATGAACAAGGTGGCACCATGAAAGAAGGGCCAAACCTGCCTAGAAATTCGGGGCTCTGAGAAAGCTACAGAGTTGTGGAATGTTAGCAGAACCTCAAAGACACACAGGATTTCACCTGTTAAATGATGATAAAGAAAATGATGATGACAACAGGCAATACTTGCTAAATTCTGACCTCATTACAAGCATTGTTCTAAACATTTTATATGTATTAACTCATTTAATCCTCAGAGCTACCCTCTGAAGTAGTACCATCACTACTCCTATAATGAAGAAACTGAGGCACTGAGAAGCCACCTGGCCAGCAGGTAATTGAGGCAGGCTTTGAATAAAAGCAGACTGGCTCCAGAATCTGTGCTTAAAACCAGAGCACTCTCTAGTATTGGGCTATCTAGAGGTGTGAGAGGGAGAACAAGTAGTGTAAGTAAAAGGATGGCATATCCCAGGCATGGTGGTAGATTAAAATGCATGGTAGAAAATGGAAAAATGAAGCTGAAAAGGGTGACAAGGAAATAGGCTATAAAAATAGCAGAGATATTTGGGTTGATCCGAGTTCACTCTCTTCCTTGAACTCAAGTGCCTTTAAAGGTTGGAGATAAAACAAAGGGCCCATCAGTCTCCAGATCTACCCAACTGTCACCAGAAGGGGACTGCCACTGTATACAGTTAGGGGGCAGAAGAGCTAGTGGACCTCATTACTATGAAAGAGGATGAAGTTCCTTATCAGCAGACAGTAGAGAAAAAGTGATATTAAGCTCACTACAAGTTTTTCAATTCAACTGGGCATTATCTCAGAGTTATCTCCTTTGAGTGACTCTAGTGATGCTACTATACTCAAAATATTCCCAAAGCCATAGTCTTTGGAATTCCTTTCAGTTAGTTTTATGAGGCTTACTTCAGGATTATTACTTTAGGGTTACACTTTTTTAAAAACCAAAATACTTACCATATTAGAATATGTAAACAGCACCCTTCTCATTTGGATGGGTGAGGCCTGGAATGTTTGTTTAAAGAAACACTTAATAAATTAAATACATATTTATTTGCAAGTTAGTAAGCTTAATGCATAGATTCTAGACTCAAACTGGTTTTTTTTTTTTTTATTTATTTATTTGACAGACAGAGATCACAAGTAGGCAGAGAGGCAGGCAAAGAGAGAGAGAGGAGGAAGCAGGCTCCCTGCTGAGCAGAGAGCCCGATGTGGGGCTCGATCCTAGGACGCTGAGATCATGACCTGAGCCGAAGGCAGAGGCTTAACCCACTGAGCCACCCAGGTACCCCTCAAACTGGTTTCTTACTCTAACTTCTCAGTTTGCTTCCCAACTTGGACAACTGACATAATTTCTCTAAGTTCCCCCAGATATAAAATGGGTAATAAAGTACCTACCTCAGGACTACTGTGAGGGCACTTTTATTCAATTAATTTATTGTTACCATTATTGTTGCTGCTACTGCTATTACTCAATATGTCTAACATTATGCATATTTATATGGAAAAAACACAAGGAGTGTATTATAATCTTTCACGTTGGATAGTAATTTCACAGGGTGAAATGAAAGAAGAATAAGTACAAAGTACAACAGAGGTTTTATGAAGGAAAACATCTATTTGTGAATAAGTTTTTACACAAGAGAAAGTATTTGAATCAGGACATGCAAATGGATTAATATTTCCCTGGGAACAGAGAGAGACTATGATGAAACAGGAGCATATTTCCTCTGATACAAAGCAACAGAAGTCACAACTTTTAGGCTACACTAGAAAATAAAAATAAAAACTTACATTCTTCAATTTAGTGTTTACTTAGACACCAATAATTAGAATTTATGACAACATGGGCAAAGACAAGGTTGAAGTTTAGCTGTTAGTAGCTAAATTTAAAAAGTCTTATTATGCAAATTAAATATGAAAAAAATTTTATAGCTAAAGCCAAAAGGACCATACCTTTACTTACATATCAAAAGCAGCCTGTACTTGAAACTCTTTTTTCATTTAAGTTAATTCAATAATAAAGAATTTGTCAACTTTCCACTGGTAACAGAAGTGGAGAGTAAAGAATAATTTTTCTTGTAATCTACTTTGGCTATTTTTTTAAAGATTTTATTTACTTGTCAGAGAGAAAGAGAGAGAGGGAGAGAGCACAAGCAGGGGGAGTGGCAGACAAGGGGATGAGCAGGCTCCTGCTGAGCAAGGTGCCCTATGTAGGACTCGATTCCAGGACCTGGGGATCATGATCAGAGACAAAAGCAGATGCTTAACCTACTGAGCCACCTAACCATCCCCACGTTGGCTATTTCTAAGAAGGAGGAACGCTTTTAACCTGAAAACCAAGAGATCTACAGCTCATATTTTTACGAAGTCTAAAAGTCCTAAAGTACTCAGAAATAACAGAGTTTAGGGGAGAACAAGCAAAATGAGGCCCATGGAGAGCTTCAAATGTCAAATACAAAGGCCATGACCCTTAATATTTGGACATAAAGAGAAATCCTGACAACAGTACATGTTTGAGTCTATGATCTGGACTTGTCTTCCAGCTCAGCACCAAGGGTTCCTGTCTAGTCTCAATGGGGTACAAAGACTGAGAAAAATGCCCTATTTCTCAAAATCCTCTGATATACAAACAATACTGCTCCAGTTTCCCACTAAAAAATACAGGACAGGGGCAACTGGATGGCTCAATCACTTAAGTGTTTACCTTCAGCTCAGGTCATGATCCCAGGTCCTGGGATTGTGCCCTGCATTGTTGCATTGGGCTTCCAGCTCAGCAGGAAGCCTGCTTCTCCTTCTCCCTCTGCCTGTGCTCTCTTGCTCTCTACCAAATAAGTAAATAAAATCTATAATTAAAAAAAAAATACAGGACGAAAGGGGAAAAGAGAGACACTTTGCTTTATAAAGGATTCTTTGTGGCCCCCTTAGGGGACATTTGGTATAAGGGTAATGAAGTGGCTGCAGGGGATCATACCCACCAGAAAGCAAGCAGGACTAGCAGCCCTTTCGATTAACATGCTCAGCAAGAATGGTGGTATCCGGACAAAATGGATCTATACTCAGCAAAAGTAGATATGGTGGCCAAGGAGTAATATCAGCAATGATCAGTTGATGGAGCAAGCCTAGCAAATAGTAGGTGAGTCAAGTGAGAAGAAAATAGCCGTGTCCATTAGTAAATGATTGTATTTGTTTATAAGCACATGTGACAATTCCTGTAGAGTCCCCAATATATATATATAATTAAGGAGGAGGCTTTGCAGGAATCGTACTATAACTGGAGGGCCAAAGATAGTCAAATGAGGGTTATTCATCCTTCTTTCCACCTAAACTTTAAATATCTGCCAGTTAGATCATATAAAACTGAAGAGAATTAATGGAGTAAATAAAACAACTTTATAAATACCTATAATAAAACTAGATGGGTACCGTGAGAGGAGACCAAGTCAATATCCTTTCTAATCTTGAAGATATTTTGCCATCTTTACACTGTGCAGGTTTTTTTTAAGATGCAAACCTTTAAATCTTCCATCTTACTCAAGAATGCCACCAGTGAAAAAGAATGCTTTGTTATTTCCTTGTTTGAAAAATTTGCCTGGAGGAAGTAGTCAAGACTGAGCTTGTATTATTCAAATATTGTATTAGTACATAAATAGTTGTTTTGAAGGAGGGAAGAAAAGAATTTCAGAAGAATGCTGGATTCTGCATTGTGGGATTAAAGTGTGAGCAGTAAACTGGCTGCTGTGAATAAGCAGAGAGCCTAAAAAAGTTAGCTGAGAAATGCTGCCCTACTCAGTGCCCTTATACATTTCTCTGAGAATAAAACCCATTGCATGATTTAGAATTAGAACAAAAGTAGCCATTTAAGGGGAAATATGAAAGAATGAATGAATGAATAAAAAATATAGATAAGGATTATCCAAATAAAAAGAACTACAGAAGGAAAAACCTAAGCAACAAAATGCACAGATCTATTATTTTAAAATAACTCTTAAACTTTCACAATTTTCTGTTTAATTTTATAAGGTAGTTGGTGACAGTCCCAGATGTCTCAGAAGGCCATTCTGAATCTAAACTTCCAATCTCCATTAGAGAATAAGAAGCATGATTTAAATTAATCTTCAACTAAATCTGAATGATTGTTCTATAGGGGGAGAATCTATGATAGCCCAAATTTTGAGGCCAGAGATGAGAGGATCCTAGAGGACCTTCTTTTACCTACATTTTTAAAAAGTTTAAAGCCTTCCCCCCAAAACAGGTTACATTATAAAAAACTAATATTTATTTGCCTTAAGAATAATTGTTACTATAGACTAAATTTTAAGAAAGTAACATGCAAAATAAAAAGTTTGCTAAGATGCTATAACCTGTTTTGGTTTTGATAATTTTCTTTTTTCTTTTGAAATATAAAAATATGAGCATCTGGGTGGCTCAGCTGGTTGGGCGACTGCCTTCAGCTCAGGTCATGATCCTGGAGTCCGGTGACTGAGTCCCACATCTGGCTCCCTCCTCAGCAGGGAGTCTGCTTCTCCCTCTGACCCTCCCCATTCTCATGCTCTCTCTCATTCCCTCTCTCTCAAATAAATAAAATCTTAAAAAAATAATAAAATAAAAACTATGTTTTAGAGGTACAGATTTCTTGCTACTAAATAAAGCTGCAGAGTATTTGTCTTCCATGCTATTTTTTCTTTTTAAAGATTTTATTTATTTATTTGACAGAGAGAGATATCACAAGTAGGCAGAGAGGCAAGGCAGAGAGTGAGGGGGAAGCAGGCTCCCCGTTGAGCAGACAGCCTGATGTGGGGCTCAATCCTAGAACCCTGAGACCATGACCTGAACCAAAGGGAGAGGCTCAACCCACTGAACTACCCAGGTGCCCCTCTTCCATGCTTTTTTAAGTCAACTATTTTGACTGCTTTGGGAAGGAAGCTTGAGGGCAAATAAAAACCCTAATGTAAAATATGATGGGAAAGAAAAGAATTAACAAACAGAAGACACTACTGTGTTTTAACAAAGATAAATGATATCAGGTGCCAATAAGACATTGAAAATAAATGTGTATCAGCATAATACCTCAGAGAGCCTAAGGTAATTTTCCTTGGGCATAAACTTAGAGCCTATACTTGCTACTTATTATCAATAGACTTTCTGAGGAATATCTACTAACCAATTCAAAATGTGCAAAAATAAAGACAACTAAATAGCATAAATTTAACATAAACTTTTGGTTTAATTGTATTGTTTTAGTCGTCAACAGGTAATTTTCAAATTACATAAAATACAGTGTATTCCCCATAATCTCATCAATGCCATCAACACAGAATTATATTAATATCTGTTAAGCATTGGCATGAATATAATCAATGTCACATTATCAGAAACTAAGGATTTAAAAAAATATTTTGAAATATCCAACACTAAACCAAACAATTAAGAAATGATAAAATTTGTGTAAAAGGACAGAGGAGTCTCAAAATAAAAAGACCTCAAGCTTGGATGGAACCCACAGCAAAAAACAAAACAAAACAAAAAAAAAAAACAAAAAAACCCAACTAGAGAGTCTTATGATATTAATTATATTATCAATTAAATTATTTTAGTTAAATATTACCAATATTTTGAGCATCTTAGGTGTACGACATTTTACTGTGAGTCCTAGATATGAAGATTTACAAAGTAGGGTCTATACTATCAGACAGCTATAATCCAGTAAAACAGATAAAATAACCACAAAATCAGTATGAGGTTTGTGGTAGTGCTAATTTAGCAACAAAGGGCCAGGGGTGCTCAGTAGATGCTCTAGTTTGATAATAAAGAAATGTTCTTATAAAGTACAAGGGCATTTGGGGATTATTAAATTTTGAGAGAGGGTGAAAGAAAAATGAGGGAATAATATGCAAAAGTGCAAGTTGCAAGGCTTATTTGAGAAATAATAAGCAATTGGTTTGGTGCACAAATAGAAGAGAGAAATCAGGGCCACACTAAGGAAATATGAATGCCATACTTAGCTGTCAGGACTTTACATCTGCTGGAAAGCTAATGAGGAAGAGTGGCAAGTTTTTGATCTGGTAAGGGATTTTAGAAAAAGTAACCAACAGATCAGAATTGTTGTTGGACGATTAGCTGGTAGGAATATTGGAGGAATGGAGGAATAGGATACAAGTGACCTGTTCAAAAAGTAATACAGTAACAGGTAACACTAATATTCAGTAACAAGAACATGAAATGGGATGGTAGCAACTGGAAAGTAAATTAAAAAAAAAACAAAACAGATTCAAGTCATCTTTTGAAGAAAGAATCAACAGCATATGGGGACTAATGAATTGTAGAAGTGAGAAAGAAGGAAGAATCTGGAGTAACCACCAAGGAACGGGGACCTGGGTTACTGCTTGGATAGTGACCCTTTCCTTGAACATGGCTCCACTGAGCAGGCATGTCTCTATTAATTGTGCCAGGTTTTAAAAGGGTACAAGTATATTCTGCTCACAACTGCCTTAACCACTCAATCCATGCACCTCAATCCTCCCAGCCACTGACCTTGTTACTTGGTCTCCTATTTTACCTTCCCCTTGTCCCTCAGTTTTTAACTCTGGCTCTTCCTCTTCCTTATACTGTGATTCAGCTTCTTCGAAGGACTCACAACTATCATTTTTCTTAGCCACACCCAGTTCACAAGAACCCCTTACACAGACTTCTTCCCACCTGGTTTATTCTAGTTTCAAGAACAGGAGTTGGAATAAAACATTTATAGAAACAGGTTGGTCTAGAAAAGGAGCAAGTTTTGCCAATGTAGGTTAGCTGAATTTTTAACACAGTGGAAATTTAAGGTATAAAAGTAGATACGGGTAGAAATGTCTAGCTGGTAGCTAGAAATAAAGAAAAGGGGCCTAAACTGTACAAAAACTATTTTGGAATTTTCTGAACAGAAAGTTAAAAACCACTGAAAAAGATCCCAAAAGAAAAATAAAGTCAGTATAGATATTTTGGTAATTCTCCAACAGGAAAACAATGAAAAAGAGATTAAGACAGTATAGTGTAAAAAAGACCCCGACAACACAGTATCAGGAAAACCAGGGAAGAAAAAACAGCCTATTTGTTTTTTTAAATGGTTATATAGTGATGATCAAACTTGTTTCTGAGGTTCAATGTAGAGATGACCTCAATATAGTTTAATGAGAAGTAATGTTTTATCAAGGACACACAGATTAAGTCTTCTAAACAAGGTGTGGTTCTACTGCTCTGAGTGCTGGGCTGTGGGCCAAAACTGCCTCAATTCTAATCTAGCTATGACAAACTTACCCCAAACCATTTAATCTCTCTGCCTCAATTTCCCCACTTACAAAAATAGGGATAATGATATTGACCTACATTTGCAACAATGTTGTAAGGATTAATTAATGCTGCACAATGCTTTGAAGATGAAAAGCACTGAGTATTATTAGCTGGTATTGCATAAGTAATTGCCTATAATACTGAAAATTTTATCCTTTAATTTTATTCAAACAGCAGTTATCACCAAAGTATTTAGCTTCCTTAGTGACATTCACTTTCAAGGATTATTAAATTATTATTTTTAAAGATTTTTTATTTATTTGATAGAGAGAGAGAGAGCGATCACAAGTAGGCAGAGAGGCAGGCAGAGAGAGAGAGGGGGAAGCAGGCTCCCTGCCGAGCAGAGAGCCGGATGCGGGGCTCGATCCAAGGACCCCAGGATCATGACCTGGGCTGAAGGCAGAGGCTTTAACCCACTGAGCCACCCAGGTGCCCCTAAATTATTATTATTAATGTATCTATATCTTTTCTAGATTATGTCATTCATATTATTTCATAGTATATAAAATTTGACCAGTTCAGAAGTCTAGAACACCTTTACACCCTAAATGTTAAGTATAAATATTCAGGACATATTTATTTCCCAATAAGCACCGACTGCAAGTATTCAATAAATGCTAAAAGGCAATACTTTAATTATGAAATTTTAGATTTAACAAATAACACTCAGCAATTATATGGTAAAGGCAAAATACAAAAGCACAAAGCAGTGTGTTAAAAACATGGCCTATGATGTCCTTATTCCTAAAACAACCTATATAACCTAAAAGTGTACAAAAAATGAAGAGAGTAACTTTTAAATTTAAGACACTGTCTGGTCTTTTGTTTCTTCTTGGGTTTTAAAATTACAATAGTAATGCATGCCTATTGGTTTAAAAAATGCAAATATGGAAATATTTGATGTTAAAATAACTATGTTCTCCTCCCAGCTGCCCTCTCCACTTTGAAGAGAGCCACTGCACAGCATAGCATGTGGCCTTCCAGATTTTCTTGATGTACTTACAGTATGTCACACCCATACTTACTTGCTTTGTGTTTTTGTAAAGACAAGATTTTACTATACATACCATTTGCTTTTTTCACTAAACACTACAGCATGGTTATTCTCTGTCAGCATACACAGATTTACTTCACTGTTTTTTAATAGCTGCAAGATGTTCCACTGGATAGTGATCATAATTTACTTAACCACTTAATGTACACTGTTTCTACTTTTTGTCTTATAAATAATACCTTGAAAATATACATGCACACCTTACATTTTGATAGGTAATGACAAATTGGTTTCCAAGATGATTATGCCAATTTACATTTTTACTTACAATATGACTATCTTTTTCCCTATATCCTCAATAACATGGAGAATTATCAAAGTTTTACGTTTTTGCCAATTTGCTAGGTGAAAATTGGATTCTTGTAGTTTTGTTTCATTTTTCCATTTATTAAAGAGCTCAAACACCTTTTTACGTATTTTTAAGCAATTTTGTTTCTTCTATAAATTACTTGCTCCTATCTTTGTCCATCTTTCAAGTTCTTTATCCCTTTGTGTATTAGTAATATTAGTACTTTGTTATATAAATTGGACATATTTAGACCTTTTAAAAATTTTTCATTGACTTTATATATGAAGAAAATAAGAGAATATAGAATTCACGTTGTTTTAAAAATTGGGCATAACCTAACAGAACGCTTTTGAACACCACAGAGCTCATGCTGTGCAAAATGCCTTGGCCAGAGATGGTTCTTCACAGCTACTCACAATTGGTCAGATGATGCTATTTCTAGATGAAGCAAAAGGCAACAGATTCTTATGTTCCCAGAAAAACTGTGCATCATTCTTACTAAAAGAGGTTAGAGGAAATTCTATGCCTAGAAAGAAAAATAGGAGCCCCTTTACTTTCCCAAAATAAATTGTGGCAAAGATCTTTATAAGTCTCCTGTTCTACTTAAATTTGGAAAATATTTCTCTAGGGCATTTTTTAAATTGTTTAATTCATTTAGTTAAATAGATTTTGTCAATTTAACATTTTCCATATTGTGTGCAGTTTTGACATTTAGATAATTTATCAATGGCTTCTTTATTGTGGCCTGTTTCCTTTTCTTTCTACTCATTATACGCAACAAATTAAATTTCACTAATATTTAAAGATCAGTGTTGACCTTTGCATAGCCATTTCCTAGGTTCCCATTAATACAAACATCTTGTTTGCTGATGCTCATTTTGAATATTTTGCTGCACACAATTTCCATTATTTCAAAGAGACTTGAATCTAGTTGAAGTACATTTTTTCCATGACCTTGCAAAATAATTGTAATGGCTTATACCTGGCATTTGGGGGGGGGGG
>ML106396.1:0-28405 GCA_003697995.1 Taxidea taxus jeffersonii
TGTGTGTGTGTGTGTGTGTGTGTGTGTACTGGGGGAGGAGAACTGAGGTAGGGTTTCTCGGGAGAAGTATCTTGGTGGAGTCATCTTCTTCAGCTGCATCTGCTTCTTGGTTTCATAAAGTAAGCTCATCTGAATTAAATCCAGCCGTATTCCATTGTTTTATGCAGATGCACAAACTCACATGCATACACCAGAATGCCAGTTTGGTGATTCCAAACAGAGCTATTCTTTTCTAGGGCTCATGATGTTTGAGATAAGTCTCACTTACTCTCTTTGTCAAAGACCTTGCTCTGTGGTGAGCAAAACAAAGGAACTGGCTTGCATTCCAGGAAAACCCCATTGCATATCTTACCATAAAAGAACTCATCTGCAGGGACCAGCTCTGTCCTCTTATGGACAGGACTGCAAGGACTCTGACAGCTTGATTTTGTTGTTGTTCCCTCAGTTATTTTATTTTTCTCTAGCTAGTTCAGTCAAACCTTTCTCTAATTTATATATTGCATTTTCAGTGGTGCACCATGTACCAGACACTGCTTCAAGAATTTTGCATGTATTTACTCACTTAACCATGACAATGCTGCACAACAGATACTAGTATTCTCCATTTTACAGACAAGGGAACTAAATAAGCACCAGTTTGAAAAAAATATTGGGCTGAGAAAGGACTCCAGGCTACCTGGTTCATTGTTTTTCTTTCTGACTCTGAATCCTAACCCACTTCTCAGGTGGCATTTCATCATTTCATCATGAGTTGATGCAGCATGGAAAACAGCCCACCCCTTATGTCAGTCAGGGTGTTGGTTGTATTTATAAAATTGAAGGGCTAAAGTAACTCCGTTTTAAGGCAGTAGCCAATCCCTGCTGAGAGCGCAGCTTAAGCAACCCCAGCACCAATCATTTTAAAGGTCGCCTATACATGTGATTTTGCGTGTGAATACTTTGTGGTTTTTGCCTTTATAAGCCCTGTGAAATTTCAGCTCGGGGCTTCCTCCTAGACTCCGCTGTGTTGGGGTGTAGGACAAAGTCTGAGCTGCAGCCCGCCTGAATAAAGCCTTGCTTTTGCATTTCGGAATGTCTGGCTCTCAGTGGTCTTCTTGGTGGTGGTCCTCTGATCTGGGCATAACATTTGGGGGCTCATCCCGGGATACCCCCAGAGACCCCCGAGACCCCAGACCCCGAAGGTAAGAAAACAGCGCTGTTGATTTGTCTTGTCTTGTTGTTTGTCTGTTCATCTGTTATGCTTTTGTTTTCCCACTTGAGGACGGCCGTACAGACTCGTACTTGAAGGGATTGTCGAAGCGGACGCGCTTGCACGACAATCCTGGAGGAACTGGGAGACGTCCCAGACCCTCACTTGAAGGGGGACCCTTGGAACCCCACCTTGATACTTGTAGGGCACAAGTCAGTCCGGTTTTTGGCCGGAACTGACCGGGAGGACCTCCTAACCGAGGCCCGACCCACCCACCTTGGGTCTGCTCCTTCTGTCCCGTCACAGGAGTCAGCAGACCAACTTGGGAGATCTCCACCTCGTACTCATAAGTCCCATAAAAATCAGGCCTGTGCATGTTGTGTTTTCTGTTTTGGTGGAATTGTCTTACCTCTTGTTATTTTGTGGACTATTTTGTTGACTGACCAACTGACAAGACTGATAACCATGGGCAATATTCCATCCAGCCCCCTAGACTTGACCCTAGCTCACTGGAAGGAAGTTAGGGAGATAGCTCGGAACCTGAGTGTGGCCATTAGGAAAGACAAGTGGATTACCTTGTGCAGGTCAGAATGGCCCATCTTTGAGGGAGCTAATTGGCCACCTGAGGGGAGCTTTGACATAAGTAAGATCAGAATTTTACAGCGCCTAATCTATATCCCTCATTTAGGTCATCCAGATCAAGTTCCCTATATAGTCACTTGGAGAGAACTCATAGATAAGGATGCCCCAACTTGGGTTAAGCCTTTCTTACCACCCAGTCTCTCTTCTACTCCTTCTTCCCCCGCCCCAATACTCATTGAAAAAACACAGGGGGAAGAAAAAGATGATGAGAAAATAAGCAAGAAGGAAGAGAAGAAGCTGTACCCACCTATTCTCCAGGAAGAAAGTACAGAGGAAGGAACATTTCCCCCTCCGTACTCTCTACCCCAGTTAGCCTTAACCGAGGCACAAGAAGAAAAACCTGAAGAGAACATGTTTCAGCCGCACCCTCCGCTCCGGAGGGTCCCGCCCAGTCAACTCGCCGGCGCCGAGGAGTTACACCCCCTCATAAATCTATTGTTCTTCCCCTTCGCCCTATAGGTCCTGAGGATGCAGATGGTCGACAACAGTTCCAGTACTGGCCATTTGCTACTAGTGATCTTTACAATTGGCGTGCTCAAAATGCCCCCTTTTCTGAGAAACCCCAGGATTTAATTCGCCTGTTTGAAACTATTCTTTTTACTCACCAGCCCACTTGGGATGATTGTAACCAGGTTTTACAGGTCCTTTTCACGACGGAGGAGAGGGATCGTATCCGGAAAGCAGCCCGGAGACTCATCCTCGGCCCCACCGGAGCGCCCATCACGGATCCTACCCAGATTGCTGCCTATTTTCCCAAGACCGGACCAGAGTGGGACTACAATATGGCTGAAGGTAGGGAACGACTCCTCATCTACCGCCGGGCTCTGTTGGCAGGTCTCAAGGCGGCGGCTCCCTGACCTACTAATATGGCCAAAATCTATAATGTTAGACAGGGAGAAAATGAAAGTCTGGCAGCATATCTTGAGCGGCTCATGGAAGCTTTTAGTCAATATACCCCGTATAATCTTGAGACCCAGGAGTCCGCTCAGATGATTATGTTTGCCTACATAAATCAGGCTGCGCTGGACATAAAGCGAAGGTTGCACGCTCTAGACAGGCTCGGTGAAAAGTCTGTTAGGGATCTAGTAGCAGCGGCGGAGAAGGTTTACAATAAAAGAGAGACAGAAGAACTAAGACAGGAAAGGAAGGACAGGGAACGTGAAATCATGCGTGAGAAAAGGGATAGAGCAAAAGAAAAAAGTTTGGCTAGAATCCTGGAACAACAACAGGCCCAGCACAAGAAAGACCTCAGGGAAATCCTGACCTCCGTACAAGCAGGGAACGGCTAAACTCTTAAAGACTCTTGGCAACCTGGGCTATAGGGCCTCCGCTAAAAAGGCACGAATCTGTAAGCCTGAAGTCACCTATCTGGGCTTCATACTAAAAGAGGGCAAGCGCTGGCTGTTGGATGCACGTAAAGAAACTGTGCTAAGAATCCCTGTGCCTAAGTCAGCCAGGCAAGTCAGAGAGTTCCTGGGAACAGCGGGCTTTTGCCGGCTGTGGATACCTGGGTTCGCTGAGATGGCCAAGCCTCTATATGAAGCCACCAAAAATCTTCCCGAATCTCATTGGACTGAGCAGATGCAGAAAGCCTTTGAGGCCATTAAGAGAAGCCTCCTGGAGGCTCCTGCCTTGGGCCTACCTGATGTGAACAAGCCATTCACGCTATTTGTGGCAGAAAATAAAGGAGTTGCAAGGGGGGTACTCACCCAGCCAATTGGACCTTGGAAATGGCTGGTGGCCTACTTGTCAAAGAAATTAGACCCTGTCACCGCTGGGTGGCCCACATGTCTGAGAATTATAGCTGCAGTAGCTCTCTTAGTGAAAGATGCTGATAAATTAATTTGGGGACAGAACCTGACCATGGCCACTCCGCACGCTCTAGAGGGAGTGCTAAAACAACCACCTGATGGGTGGATGAGCAATGCCTGCATGGTCCATTACCAGACTTTGTTACTCAACCCCAAGCGGATTAGCTTTTGTGTACCTACAGCATTAAATCCAGCTACTCTGCTGCAGGACCCAGATCTAGAAGTTCCCTTGCATGACTGCGAGCAGATCCTGGCCCAAACGCATAGCCTCAGGCCAGACTTATCGGATTTGCCACTACCACAGGCAGAGCATACTTGGTTTACGGATGGCAGCAGCTTCATTCGAGATGGAAAAAGGTACGCGGGCGTGGCGGTCACTATGGACACAGAGATAGTGTGGGCGGAAGCCCTCCCCCAGGGGACATCTGCACAAAGAGCAGAATTAGTGGCACTAACAAAGGCCCTACAGATGGGAAAACAAACAAACAAACAAAAAACTAAATACCTATGTGGACAGGGACAGCCGGTAGGCTTTTGCCACTGCGCATGTCCATGGAGCCATCTATCAAGAGAGGGGGCTACTGACAGCTGAAGGGAAGGCCATTAAGAACAAACAAGAGGGGACGCCTGGGTGGCTCAGTTGGTTAAGCAGCTGCCTTCGGCTCAGGTCGTGATCCCAGCGTCCTGGGATCGAGTCCCACATCAGGCTCCTTGCTTGGCAAGGAGCCTGCTTCTTCCTCTGCCTCTGCCTGCCACTCTGTCTGCCTGTGCTCTCTCTCTCTCTCTCTCTCTCTCAAAACAACAACAACAACAACAAACAAGAGATTTTAAGTCTCATCCAGGAGCTATGGGAGCCGGCAGAAATTGCCATTATGCACTGTCTGGGTCATCAAAAGGGCACTAGGGGAAACAATTTGGCTGACTGGGCTGCCAAGGAAGTGGCCATCCAGCCCAGCACCAGGGTGTTGACTCTAGTGGACCCAGGGCCACGAGAATTGCCTCCTATACCTCAGTATTCTCAAGACTCAGAGTGGATAAAGAAAATTCCCATGGCCCACAAGCCTCCAGACAGAGAAGGAAACAAAGGTTGGTGGAAAACTTGTGAGGGGA
Organism: Taxidea taxus jeffersonii; assembly: GCA_003697995.1. NCBI lineage: Eukaryota > Metazoa > Chordata > Mammalia > Carnivora > Mustelidae > Taxidea > Taxidea taxus. The sequence continues at coordinate 4,753 of ML106396.1, forward strand.
AGCTTATCTTGCCGCAAGAGCTGGGCAACAGGATTCCTTTTTTTTTTTTTTTTTAAGATTTTATTTATTTATTTGACAGAGAGACAGAGATCACAAGTAGACAAAGAGGCAGGCAGAGCGAGAGGAAGGGAAGCAGGCTCTCCGCTGAGCATAGAGCCCGATGTGGGGCTCGATCCCAGGACCCTGGGATCATGACCTGGGCCGAAGGCAGAGGCTTTAACCTACTGAGCCACCCAGGCGCCCCTGGGCAACAGGATTCTTGAGAGGATCCACTGAGCTTCTCACATGGGAACTCGAAGAATGCAGGATTTGCTTCGGCACTCCAAAGTGAAAATTAGACAAGGAAATCAGCTTATTGAGGACATTGTTAAAAATTGTAAGGCCTGCCAGCTCACTAACGCCCCCAATCAATCGGTTACGCAAGGAGCTCGCCTTCGTGGGGATAGGCCAGGTGCGTATTGGGAAGTAGATTTCACCGAGATTAAACATGGAAAATTTGGATACAAGTATTTGCTAGTTTTTGTAGACACCTTTTCAGGATGGGTTGAAGCTTATCCCACCAAGCATGAGACTGCGAATGTCGTGGCCAAGAAGATCCTAGAAGAGATCCTGCCCAGGTATGGCTTCCCACCCACCATTGGGTTGGACAACTGACCGGCCTTTGTCTCAAAAGTAAGTCAAGGAATAGCCGCTGTGCTGGGGACAAATTGGAAATTGCATTGTGCTTATAGACCCCAGAGTTCAGGACAGGTAGAAAGAATGAATCGGACTCTAATTTTCTTTTTTTCTTTTTTTTTTTTTTTAAAGATTTTATTTATTTATTTGAGAGAGAGAGATCACAAGCAAGCAGAGAGAGAGAGAGAGCGGAAGCAGGCTCCCTGCCGAGCAGAGAGCCCCATGTGGGGCTCGATCCCAGGACCCCGAGATCATGACCCGAGCTGAAGGCAGAGGCTTAACCCACTGAGCCACCCAGGTGCCCCTGAATCGGACTCTAAAAGAGACCTTAACTAAATTGGCCTTAGAGACTGGCGCAGACTGGGTGTCACTCCTTCTTTTTGCTTTGTTTAGAGTAAGAAATTCTCCCTATCAGATTGGCTTTACTCCTTTTGAAATAATGTACGGGCACCCCTCGCCCATTATCCCTAGCCTTCAGACTGAATTGCTTACGGACTTGGATGATACTGAATTCTTGTGTAAACTTGACTATTTGCAGTTTGTGCATAAGAGTATATGGCCCCAACTTAAAGCATTATATGACTCCGCTTCTGGTCCCTACCTCCCATTCATTCAGACCAGGGGACTGGGTGTTCGTCCGAAGGCATAACCCGAGGTCCTTGGAACCGCAGTGGAAGGGACCCTACGTGGTGCTGCTGACTACACCCAGACGGCATCACCTTTTGGGTCCATCACTCCCATGCCAGACCAGCGGACCCCTTCGCCCTGGAGGACAAAGAGCTGTTGGAGTTTAGTTTCGGGCCTGAACCACAAGATTGTGCTTCATGTCCATAAGTGAAGGGGGGAATGAAGGGCTAAAGTAGCTCCGTTTTGAGGCAGTAGCCAATCCCTGCTGAACAGCGCAGCTTAAGCAACCCCAGCACCAATCATTTTAAAGGTCGCCTATACATGTGATTTTGCGCGCGAATACTTTGTGGTTTTTGCCTTTATAAGCCCTGTGAAATTTCAGCTCGGGGCTTCCTCCTAGACTCTGCTGTGTCGGGGTGTAGGACAAAGTCCGAGCTGCAGCCCGCCTGAATAAAGCCTTGCTTTTGCATTTCGGAATGTCTGGCTCTCAGTGGTCTTCTTGGTGGTGGTCCTGCAATCCGAGCATAACAAAATTATCAGATTTATGTGACAGCTGAATGTTTTTATTTAGCATTATTTGCTATCCCCAGGTCTTTAGCTCTAATCCAGGACTTTTTCCTTTTTTATGACTTTTTCTGAGATTTCCATGATTTCCTAGATCCTGAACCTTTTGCAGACCTCAGAACTTCAACCACATCATCCATTAACAGTGATTTCTCAGTGACCTCAAATGATTGCATATGACTTTTCTGACCTAAATTTAAGTATTTGACAGCCTTCATATTTTTTTTATCTCCTACATTGTCAAGCACAGTGTAGAACAAGCAGGCAGCATATCATATATGCATACCTGTTTCTACCAGTTTTTGAAAACAATCAGCCATGGAACTAATACCTGTACAAAGTCCGGGGAGCAGCTGACTTTATTTGTTGGCACCTTCCCAGAATAGCACTTTTGGGAGTCACTGGAGTTTATTTGAATTATTTGTTTTACTTTCAAACTACCCCACATCCTGCAGGAAACCCCACCCACTCACCCACTGAAAACCATTTGCTTGCAGTTAGGCTTACCTAAATAGGTTGACCCCATCCTGTAACTAAAAGCACTTTCATTACACCAGTACTCAGGTGCATGAAAGAGCTCTGTCTCCATGCTTTGTTATTCAAATTAGAGAAATTTAATTTGTGCCAAATGTCTTTTCATAACCAATAAAGCCTGCAGGGCTGCAGGAGGCAGATAAGTCTTGCTTCTCTGCACTGCAGCCCGCTAATTAAGATCACAGAATCACATTCTGGTTATTTGCATCCAAGAGCCTGCCTTACCTCTTAATATCTCCCTTTTGCATGTATATAAATACCCCAGGGATGGATTGTGCCACCTGAGACAAAAGCAGGAGCCGAAATTAGGCTCTTATTGATGCTTCATTATGGTTATCTTTGGCTTCTGTATGTGCATTCCTCCCCCTGGACAAAACATTTAGAAGATTAATTGGATGTCAGACATAAGTAGAGAGATGGGAGAGGAGATGGTGTGCATCTCGCTGCAGTGCCTTTGCTCTCCGAGTTCCTGCCCAGTAGCTGTGGATGACAGAAAGGACACAGGATACAGAGCCAGTGACATCTGCTTAAGGCTGGCACTCACCCACTTACAGCTGGGTGACCCTGAGCCTTGTAAGGCTGTATTTTCCAACCATGTGGTTATTGTGAGGATTAAACAAAATGATATCTGAGAATTGTGTTGTGATTTTCAAAGTCAGGTGTTGTCATTTGTTATTTTTGAGATACAAGTTCTTCCTGAGCCAGGAGTGTTTCTGTGTTATAGCTGGTAATGTCACCCAAAGAGTTCATGTTCTTCATCTTGTCCCCAGAAAAAAGATTGGCCTCTGGGGACCTTGTGAGAACTATTGTTTTCTCTGGCCTGCTGGGTTGTAGGGACCTCAGGCAAAACTCTCAGCTTTCAAAGTTCAGATTTGCATTTGCAACATCATGTCCCTGATTTGAAGACTTATATGGTTATTGTCTGAATCATGATACTTTCATGGTGAAAAAGATGTTATTACTAACAAGGCTGGGGCAACAGGTAAAATCTGGGGCACCTGTCACTCTGCAAAGACTTGCCTACTGCCAGCATCAGTGGAGAGGAAGGAAGACATTTGTGGTTTGTTTCTGGCTCAAACATCCTTGAGTGAGCCTGGTGCAAGTGCTTTATATATCACCATCTTGGCCATTTCCTCTTGCTCTGGATAATATTCACTTCTTACAAGAGCATCTTGTGGAAACCCTATGGGAATGACTCAGTGACAATAAACTTCAGAAGAGAGGTTCTGCAGCAGGATGGAAAATAATTCAGGACCTTGACATCACATAGAGAACATTGTTAGCTTCCCATCCTCTATTTCCTCATACTTGCATCCTATCACATACCCAAAGGCACACATACCCAAGGGCACACAAAGTGTTTTGGTGGTGGTAATGGGATGATAGTAATAGTTTTTGCTTGTTTCTTTAGTGTACAGAAGATTTTTAGTTCCAACCTTGGCTTCTGGCTGTGTGAATTACTGGAGATGATCCCCTACCCAACCAGCACGTGTCAGCTATTTCTCAAAAGATCCAACTCATTGAAGTATCTTTCTGCACTCACAATGGTTCTGCTATCTTGTCTTGATAAAGAGGAGGAAGCTATTAGTGATGAGGGAAGAATTTTTCAGTATAAAAGAAAGACAAACAAGACAACTGGAAGAAACTGGCTTTAAAAATATGTAGAGATGAAAAGACCCTTAAAACATCGCCATTTCATTTCATGGCATGGATGGAGGTTTATTCAGAAAGAAATTAAAGAAGAAACAAGTGGAGATGAAAAGAAATTAGGTGCAATTCTAAGATCCACAGAATTTTTAAGAGCAAGATAATGTGAAAAGAATCTTAAAAATGCAAGGATTAAGTAACCTAGGAAAAAGAGCTGTGATGTAAGACTATGAAGGAAAGTACGATTTCCAAACTAGCAAACAATCAAAATGATGGGCCCAGGAATAGGAACTGCAACTATATTAATTACCACATTCATTAACACTTCTTTCAAAACTTATTAATTAAATTAATGAAAAACAAGAAATATTGAGCCACCACTTTAAAGAAAGTTAAAGATAAAAATTTTATCACAAAGTTCCTCAAATGAGACAAGTGATTCTTCATATATGTAGATAGATGAAAGTTGTTAAGATGTTCAGTGAATGTAAGGATACGTGTCAGGAGGGAGCCTCCACAGCTCAGGGCATTTAACACAGCTGCAGCTCAACACCACAGGCAGATATGAGTACATGTAAACAGTGATGGAGGAAGAGGTTGTAAAGCCAATAGCAAAAGACCTTTTGTACTTTACAAAGGGGGTACAGAGGATTTATTTTATTTGGTTTAAACAGAAGGCTTGGGAAATAGGGATATGTTCATCTTGAGTATCTAGTTACAAATAGGCCGATCAGCATGGACAAACAAGAAATGGTACCGAACGCAACTTGCCAAAAAGGATAATAAATCTCAAGTGGATTAAAGCATTATATTTTAAAACTAAAAAGACAACAATCATTTTAGAAAGTCAGAATAGTATCTTGTATAAACTGTGGAAGAAAAGTAATGGCTCCATTATTATAGTGGTAGACTAAATTACACACATACACAAAAGGCAGCAATGACTCTATACAAGTTTTAAATGTTCACACAGTGAGAAATCAACAATGCAATGATGAAAAATAAATAGCAGAACAGATAAAGTATGTAATAGCTTAAAATCTGATACATACCACATAGTAACCTTTTATTACCCAGACTTGCTCTCCCTCTGAAATGCACTTTGGCCAAACAGAACTTTGAGTTTTCCTGCCTTCTTGCCCCTTCATTCCAGCTTCTCTGATTTGGACCTCACCTAAACCATCAGCTCCTGGGTCTCTGCTCTAGATGCTCACAATGTAAGCAGGTCTCCAACAGCTCCTGGTCCTGCTGTTTAGAGTGGGGACTTCAAATTGATTCTTAGTGCCTCAAGGTTCTCTAACTCCCTCCGAAGCCAACTACCTTCCTTGAATCCATCCAAATACTTGATTTCTCCATATGTGTCCTGAATGAGGACTATGGGTGTGAGAATGGGGAACCACATTATGTTACATAATATTGACAACCCAAGTGTTATGGTGTGTCTTCTCATTCCTCAGCTTTTGGTGGCACTTGGCAATCCTTTTCAACTCCAATTGGGGCAAAAAGGAAATGCTTTTCCCTACTACTCAGCGTGTGGGATGTAGAATGACCACATAACAGCATTTTCCGGCTTCTTAGAAATGCAGGCTCTCAGGCCCCAATCAGACTTACCAAAAATGATTCTGCATTTTAGTCAGATCCCATATAACATATTTGCACACTAAATTTTGAAAAGCACTTTGGTCTTGAGATGGGTCCAGACACCCTGCTTTTCAGAGCCTAATTCCTCTGCCAGGCCTTCTGATTCTCCTTCTTTGAATATCTTTAGAAGGATGATATTGTCACTCATTCCCTCACTCTTTCATTGTTTCATAACTGATAACTAATTTGCTAACCTCATCATAAAAGGGAGTTTTACCAGCAACTATTTGACCTTAAGATACCATCGTGTGTTTTTCTTTCCATCCTAGTGGTTGGTACTGAAAGGAATGATTTATAATTATTGCTGCAAAATACCTCATTTCTCATTTATCCTGAGTTTGAATCTGAAGCCTGGGCTGAGGGTCTTCTTTTGAAGAACTATAGTGGTTTGCTAAATGTTTTCTGTAATGGCCTACTTATAAACATCTTCCTTAACACATCCCCTTTTTGTACTTGAGTTTCTATGAAGCTCCACTTCCTGGTGAGTTCCTTACTCCTCTGGTGTTTCTGACCACTCAGATACTTTTTTCTACCCCACAACTACATGACTATCTGGATACCTTGTTTTGGATACAGTTAAGTCCTGGCATGAATGAAAAATTAGTGAGCAGGAATGTTGGGATTGGGTGGAGTGGGGAGAGAGAATTTGGGTGAGTACATGGGGAAGAGAACTGACAATGGGGAAATGATATAAGTTCTTTCTTTGTAAAGGTTTCATTTGTTTACTTATTTGACAGAGAGATAGAGAGAGACAGCAAGAGAGGGAACAGAAGCAGGGGGAGTAGAGAGAGAGAAGCAGGTTTCCTGCTGAGCAGCGAGCCGACCAGGGACTTGATCCCAGGACCCTGAGATCATGACTTGACCTGAAGGCAGATGCTTAATGACTGAGGCACCCAGGCACCCAGGAAATTATATAAGTTCTAAGATATAATTCTGTAAGATAAAGATGCCAACCCAGAGGAAGGAGATAAGGAAATATAGAACTGTTTCCACAAGGAACTTTGTGAAACACAAAATGTGAGTAGAAATAGAAAGAGGTCCCTTGAGGCACCTGGGTGATTCAGTGGGTTAGGCCTTTGCCTTTCACTCGGGTCATGGTCTCAGGGTCCTGGGATCGAGCCCCACATAGGGCTCTCTGCTCAGCAGGGAACCTGCTTCCCCATGCCCCCTCCCAGCCTGCCTCTCTGCCTACTTGTGATCTCTGTCTGTCAAATAAATAAATAAAATCTTTTGGAAAGAAAGAAAGAAAGAAAGAAAGAGAGAGAGAGAAAGAAAGAAAGGAAGGAAGGAAGGGAGGAAGAAAGAAAGAAAGAAACCCCTTCACTACTTTTGTGGAACTGGCCAAAGTGTGAGGTGCAGGAGGTTATGACTGTTGGTAGCAGATAAAATGCAAGCTTCTTGGAGAGTGAACATCAACTAGAGAAAAATGGAAGGCTTATGTGGTCACACATGAAACACCTTGCTGTTAGCAGCAAACCTCAGTATTCTGCTAGGGACCTGAGCCACCAAAGTTGAGTTATTACTGTTACTTCAGGTCCTTCCTGTGCTCATAGATAGGGAGGCCTAGGAAACCAGGATGCTACCAAGACCCCCTCAATGACATGTTGGCTGTGCAAAATAGTGAACATGTCCAGCAGTGCTTCACTCTGAGCTCTAACTCTGTATTCACTGACAGGTGATAATGATGATGATGATGATGGGGAGATGTCCCAACCTATATGATATTGCTGTGTTTTCCCCCTTCTTTGTTGCCAGTCTGTCATGGGGCTGAGCGGGGTGTGGGGAGGTGATCTCCGTGTCACTACCAGTTTCTTTTTTTACTCTGACCCTCACATCATTTGGGTCAGAAAGTTCTTCTTCCTCAGTCTAAATGTTTATTATTTTCCTCATATCTCCTTTGATCTATATTCCTATTTCTAATGGTGTCATTTAGAGGCTAGTTTATTTTTAGTCACATTTCCTTAATGTGCCCTTTTTTTAAGCCTTTTTTATGGTCTTTAAAAAAATGTAGCTGTTTTTAATGGAAAAGAACACATGCAAAAGGGAAACAAAAAAGCATACAAAGAAAAATGCAGTGAAAGTTAAATCTGCCCCTTTCTCTGCAAATCCCACATCTCCTCCATAGGCAACTACCATTAAACCTTGACAGTGACCCTGTCCAGGGGATACCTCCAGCAGGTACACAGGCACATGCAGAGGTGTAGGTTCTCATTGCATGCCATTCCTTACTAATCCTTGGAAATGGTTCTGTATCAGCACAGAGAATTCTGCTTCTCTCTTTGCCATGACTGCCTTGCGTTCCAGTGTTTGGACACCTCAAGAATCATTTTTCCCTGCTCTTTTACTGTGCTTCCAATGTACTGTCACCAGCAACAATATTGCAGTATATTATAACATGGTATATGTGTTACACAAAAAAATAAGTGTTATTATATCATTTTCCAAAATATTGTTATATTTCCACTAACAATATATGGGAATCCCTTATAGCCTTATAGCAATGCCAGCCATAGGTGGTAATAGTCATTTGAATGAATGTGGCAAGTAATTTGTTTTTAGTGTCAACAGATCTGCTTTTCTCTGATAATCATTAAACTTGATCATAGTTACATTTATTTCTTGCCCATTTGAAGTTGTTCCCCTCCAAATTATCTGTTTTCATCATTTCCCCATTCTTCTGTGCTTTTCTTTCTCTTACCCATTTGAAAACTCTCATTTTATATGACGGATGTTAGCCCTATTTCTCATATCTGTGATTTCTCATAATTGATTTTTTTAATGGCTTCTACACTTTCTTAAATTTTGTATAACATATATTACTATCATTTCTTTTATATCCTCTGTGTTCCAGTGTGGTTAAAATGGCCTCTGTCAAACATAGAATATGCATCCATTCACTGAGATTTTCTCACAAGATTTTAATTATCTCATTGTTTACATTCAGCCCTTTCAACAGACTAGATTTTATTTTGTGTAAGATGTTAACAGATGTTCAATTCAATTTTCTTTCAGAAGAATATCTGTTGTGCTGGTGCTGTTTATTAGTGATCTAATGTTTTCCTGCTGAGCTGCATTTTGTCACATATTAAATTCTCATATACTGAGAATGATGCCTGGATTTCTTAAAGGGTTCCATTGATCCACAAGTGACATGCTGATTGATTGTAACAATTCTGTAATAGTATCTAATAATTGGCAAACCATAACCAACCTTGTTGCTATTTTTTTTAAATATGCTGTTCTTTACTGTTCTTACACATTCATTGTCCCACATAAACTTTGCAGTCACTTTATCCAATTTGAATAAAATATCTCATTGGGATATGAATTAGAATAAAATTACACATTATTTTGGAAAGCACGTAATATTAAATCTTATTTAATGCCTCCGCATTAGCTTTGTTCTTATTTCAAGTCCTATCATAAGAACATAAGAGCTGGATATGGATTCTACAGCTTATATCTGTTGTATAGGTTCTTGTTCTTTTTTTTATTAAACATATATCTTTTACATTTGTCTCTATTATAAAGTAATTTTCTTATTTTATTTCTAATTACTCATTGATAGAACAGAGAAAAACTATAGATTTTTCTATTTTCCTTTCTTTTTTTTAGTTTCTATCTTGATGAATTTATTTATTTATTTTTATTTTATTATGTTATGTTAAGTATATCACTAGTTTTTGATGTCATGTTCCATGATTCTGATTCATTGTTCACGTGTAACACCCAGTGAGCCTCACAATGAGCTGAAGTTATAAGAATGGGTTACAGAGATGAGAGCACAGGAGGGGAAACAAAGCCACTTAGTTTTCCAGATCTGTCTATACCACTGCCTAACTCTGTTGACCCAGAATAAAACACTTCACTTTTTGTTTTAAAATAAAAAGAAGTGACCTTAAGAGGTGGGGATTATAGTAATTCCTTTCCAAAGTCACCTTTTCTAAAATAATTTTGTGATCTTAGTTCTTCAAGGTTAAACCGACTAGCTGGGCTGGAACGGACTTCTGCTTCCGGAATCCTGGAATCCTGTTTCACTGGAGCTCCTCTGACCCCCAGGGTCCAGGCAGGAAGGAAATCCCTTCATCCTGGGGAATCACCAGCAGAAGTTTCTCAAGTTCCCACCAAGGTAATCTTCTTGCCACTATTGCTGCATTTAGGAGCCCAAATTCAGTAGTTCCCATTTGCCCAGGATTTTCCCAGTTTTAAGGGAAAGTCCCCAAGTCCCAAACAAGCTGGGATGTTTGGCCACCCACTTGATTATGAGATCAAATCTTTTCCACTTTGGAGAAACAACTTGCCCCAGACTGCTTTGGTACTGGATAGTGCTTTCTTTGTTGTTGTTTGTTTTGGTTTGGTTTCATTTTTTTTTTTTTTTTGCAACATCATACTTCCCTCTAATTTCAAGCTCGGCTCATAGGGATGACTGGTATTTCTGCCCATTCTTAATTCACTCCCCACATCTGCTGGATTGCTGCACCAGACCTTCAGACTTGGTTTAACCTCGCTTGGGAACCCTACCCTACAGAATCCATCTTTTCTTCCTGTGTGGCACAAATCCCTATTAATCCTGTCTCCCTCCAAGTAACAGCATGCAGTTGACATCTTGCTTGAGTGGGCTAAAATTCTACCTGGTTAGAAGGAAATAATTGTGTCTACATCATGGACTTAGATCTCTCCCAGACCAGGGGTCAGCCAACTTATTCTGTGAAGAACCACAGAGTATATACATCAAGCATGCAGGCCACACGGTCTGTTCACAGAGTCCTTGCTTTTATCACTGGTGTTTCATAAGCTGAAGGATGAGAGACACCCAAGGATGAGATCTGGCACTCGTGGCACAAATCAGTCAGAGAATGATTGCTTTTTGTAAGGACTTCAAACTTCTCACATGACCTTCAATTAGTCTACTCCTGTTAGGCATCTCTAGTACATGGCCAGGAATCAGTGACATGTTAGATAGCTGAATGAGGTTAATTTGGATCTAACTTAGGAGGAAAGACCTATAGTTGTGGGCACTCCATGAAAGCTCAGGATTAGGGTGGTATGCACCTGACTTCACTCCAGAATGACTTTTCACCATAGAAAGTTTAGCCTCCATGATTTCATTTGCAGTACTACATTTTAATAAGAGTACATATTTGGAATACTCCAGAGGTTAACTTTTTGAACAAAGTGTTCTGATGACATAAAATCAAAAGAATTCAGAAGCAGATCATCTCCAGTGTGATCTGCTGGACATTCATGGTTCCCCAGCTGCAAGAGAGATGGGTTCTGGGAAGGAATCCTTGAAGGAAACTCTGCATTAGTATTCAACACATTCGCATGCCAGTCTGTAGTGTTAAATGGCTTAATTTTCCCAGAGGGCCAGATGTGCTTCCCTACATCTTTGAAGCTTATGAAATTATTCTAATTTAAAAACTTCTGTCTGTATGTAAGGATGAAGTAACAACAACTGCAATAAAAGCTCAAAGAGCCATCCTCTGCTCAGGCAGGCTCTGCTGCCCCCCCCCCCCAATGCATGTCACCTGCAGGCACAATGATCCTCAGCCCCCAGCTCAGCTCTGCTCAAGGCAGGCAACACCTTGGCAGCCTCTGATTACCTCTGTGACTGGGGCCCTAATCCTTGATTATGCTGATAGAGAGTAAAGCTAAAAACTGCACAGAGGCCATGGGTCACACACAGGGCGTGGCACAAGGGCATTTGCCACCTCCCTCCACCCCTGCTGCATTCATACAATGTAAGCCACAACACCTACTGTGGCAGGTGTCTCCTCTTGGCCACTGATTAGTAACCAGACCTGGTGGGCATGCCATGCCTCCTGTAGGTCTGTGAACTTGGTATTTTGTGTGTGTCATGGCCTGCAGTACTCTGTTTGGCCTTGTACTAGCTAATGGGATTTCAATGACTGGGTATTACTCTCCTAAGCCACCAGGAGCTTTGTCCTGGAGTGGCCCACATTGGCTGCAACAGACACTTCTGATGTTGATCCATATTCTTGCGGGCCACCATGCTCCCATGGTGGCAGGCAATTCCTTGTGTCCAGACATCTTCTTCTTCATGCTCTTGCTGCCAGTCTCTTAGCTTTCTCCCCCCCCCCCCCCCCCCCTGAGGCATTGCCTGAAACCACAGAACCTGTTTAGTATAGGAAACTTGGCTGTCAGTCCACAGAAGGTGCAAAGTGGTAGACACATTCTCCAACCCTTTTCCATCCATCCCTGGGATGAACATGTCTGTAAGGAATTCTGGAAGCTAAGGCCCTGGGCCTGCTCAGGGTCAGCAATGCCCACCCTCTGGTGGCTTTTCTTCCTGGGTCACACTCTCCTGCTCCCTCAATGCTGATTCTAGGGAGCCCCTCCCCCAATAACTATCCCAGTTCATGCATACCCCAGGTTCTGCTTTAGGGGTCAGGAGCAAACTGAGTCACTGGGCCACTAGAGGTCTTCCAAGGGGTCCTTCTGACTCAGAATCAGTCAGTGAATCCAGTTTGTTCTGGTGGCAAAGCTATAGGAGATGTCCTAGCTGTTGCTGGAGTTATGTGCCCACCCAGGAAAGATCCAGTCAGTGAGGAAAGCAAGCTGAGATGCGGTGGGATGTAGAAGCCAGAGGTGGAGGGTCAGGGGCCTTGTAGTGTCTAGGTCCATGGTTCTGCCACCTGAGACCAGGCATTCTGCTTTCTTCCTGTGGTTTGGTTAAAAAGTTAATAAATCCCTGCTCTTGCCTTGGCTAGTTCACAGTCACCCAACAGTGGGGAAAGCCATAGTTCCAGCAATTGTGTCCCATAAGCACTGCCCTCAGCTCACCAATCCTCAGCTCCACTGCTTGAGCTGGGCTGCTCTGCCCACAGCACCAATGACCCTCAGCAATGACTAGAGCTGCCCCTCAGAGGACTCCACCTCCCAAGCCCCTTTCTGCCAGTTCCATTGTCTTCTCCTTGTCTTTATAGATCTGTCCCTGAGACTCCCGAGTAACCACAGTGACTAGCAGAGACTGAAAGAAATTCAGCTTTTAGTAAGCCAAGCTCCATGTACAACGACAATTAATATTCTTGTCTTTGGATTCATATAGACTTGAATTCTGCCTCCTCCCATTTTTCACGCTCCCCCTCCATGTTCTTTATCAAGTACATTTTATGAAGATTGTTTGTATCCTGTAGTTCTCTCTGTGGAGCTCAGGGAGACCTGGTTTTATCACTGAGTCCCCTTTGTCACTTTACATTGGTCAGAACCACTTCAACCTGGCCTTGTTCTCTCCTTCTTCTGTCTTCATGTCATCCTTATTTTCTTAATCAGTCGAGTAAAATCTGAGTCTGAATCCCATTCTTTTTTTTTTTTTTTAAGATTGTATTTATTTGACAGAGAGACAGAAACACAGCAAGAGAGGGAACACAAGCAGGGGGAGTGGGAGAGGGAGAAGCAGGCTTTCCACTGAACAGGGAGCCCAATGCGGGGCTCAAACCAGGGACCCTGGGACCAAGACCTGAGCCTAAGGCAGTTGCCCAATGACTGAGCCATTCAGCCGCCCCTGAATTCCATTATTTTATAAATAACCATCTATTCTGCCATATGACTTGCAGTAAACAACTGAAGCATAAAGTCAGATATCATTACTGTAAGGAGGGACCCTCAAGATCATAAATTCCAACTTTTTATTTTATTTTTTTTATACATTGGGAATAAGACTCAGAGAGGTGAAATGCTACTAAAGAGCACAGACACAATTGGTGAATACTGTGTGACCCCACAGCAGATGTGATTTCTGCAGGACATAGGCTCACAGTCATCTTTAACACTTGAACATCCTTCTTTCTGGTGGTGATTTTGTCATCATGACTGTAAGAAAAAAATGCCATAAACTGTAAACTACAAGGGGTCATTATCATAACATTTCTGAAGACTTCCCCCTGAGCTGTCCTCTCTGCTCTGACAGGAGATGTGGTTCAGAGTAGGGTGATGCTTCCATTCCACTGAAGATGCTGGTCAATGAGGGAAGGGCCAAATATATTTGAAACTGGGCCAGAAATAACACCTTTAGAAAAAGATGTTTTCAGAGCACCTGGCTGGGTCATTCATTTAAGTGTCTGCCTTCTTCTCAGGTTATGATCCCAGGATCCTGCAATGGGCTCCCTGCTCAGGAGGGAGACTGCTTCTCCCTCTGCCTCTGTCCCTCCTCCACACACGCTCATGCCTTTTTCTCTCTTTCTCTCTCAAATGAATAAATAAAGAAATCTTTTTAAAAAAGGAAAAAAGGGGCACCTGGGTGGCTCAGTGGGTTAAAGCCTCTGCCTTCGGCTCAGGTCATGATCCCAGGATCCTGGGATCGAGCCCCACATCCGGCTCTCTGCTCAACAGGGAGCCTGCTTCCTCCTCTCTCTCTGCCTGCCTCTCTGCCTACTTGTGATCTCTCTCTCTCTCTCTCTGTCAAATATATAAATAAAATATTTTTAAAAAATTAAATAAATAAATAAATAAATAAAAATTTAAAAAGGAAAAAAAAGATGTGTCATTTTTTCCCATTTGTGTGATGTTTTTGAGTGAAACTTTGTGTGTGTGTGTGTGTGTGTGTAAATAATACTATTCCTTTAAGCTCTTTCTTCATTCCTCTTTTTCCCTCTTACATGAACATACACCAGTGTCTCCCCATGTTTAATGGCTGTGACCACGTCATTTCAGGTGAAGAAAACATGAAGACAATGGATGGTTTTATAGTTACGTGTCTTTTTCAGGGACAATATCCACTTCCAAGAAAATGTGCTAAATTAATTATCTTAGATAATTTTCAGGGCATATTTCCCCATGAGCTGGCTAATTATTTTGAGGACAGAAGTAATATGTAGGCCATTGCCAGAATGTTTTCATGAAAATGAGCCAATTCTCTCAGTCAAATAAGCTCCCATTGGGCCAGCTATGCAGTTGTGGTTCATGCAGATGCCAGAGGAACACTTGCTGGCAGCACACTTCTCAGTATTCATCCAAAGGGCCACCCACACTGTCCAGATCTATTAAAACTCCCCGACTTGATGTGCCCTATGAGAAACATTGTGGTAGGGGTTGCCAATACTCTACCACACAGCTTAGATCCGCCCCCCCAGCCAGGTGATCATCTGTAGACTGTTCCCTTCGGGCTGAGGACCTCCTGCATCTTTCTACCTGAAAATGTCCCCAGGCCTCAGGAAAGGATTTGATCCATACTCAGGGTCAGATGGTATTCTGTGAGTCAATGCCCTGGAAGCAACCTTAGCAGGGATCAACAGAATGTAGAGGATAAACACCCCAGCTTCCTCAGTCCTCAGGATGGCAGGTGAGAGGTATGCTCAACACAGTTGTTTGGGAGGTCTATGGTAAACAGAGCCCTAGTGACCATAGGGATAAGTCATTCATGAATGTACTCTGCACTAACCACTTTCCCTTCTCAGGCTCTCCCTTTACTCTTCTAGTGATGGAGCTTCCTCCCAAATAAACTACTCACACCCTTAATTTTGTCTAAAGGCCTGATTTTGGGGGAACCCAAATTAACACCAATGTAAAAGAAATTTGCTTCTTACGATATTCAGCTTAAGGTTCACAGGTGGAATTACCTGGTTTTCTCTCTGATTCCCAGAGCCAATTTTTGGTGAGGAACAGCTTGAATTTTTATGCAGTCTAGATTCTCTAAAGTTTGAGTGCATAACTGGAGACTGTGTGAAAACCCACAGTCTGCTTCAACAGGGAATTAATATTCTGCACTTCTAACAAGCCACTGGGTGATACCAATGTTTCCATCCCACAGACCACACTATAAACCCCAGGAAATGAGAGGACCCTGAAGCTTAAGCTTTTATTCATTGGACTTCTTTGAAATTGAGAGAATCCTTTGACCTTGCATCTGGTCCCAGATGTCAACATCAAAAGATATTCTGTATAATACACTGGCAAAACTCTGGGGTTTTTTTATTCAAAGAAGAAACACAGTGGTGTCTGGGTGGTTCAGTCAGTTAAACATCTGCCTTCAGCTCGTCATGATCTCAGGGTCCTGGGATGGAGCCCGGTGTCTGGCTTTCTGCTCTGCAGGAGTCTGCTTCTCTCTTTCCTTCTGCCCCCCCTCAAAAAAATTCTCTTTCAGATAAATAAATAAACAAACCTTTAATAAAAACAAAGAAGAAACATAATCAAGCTTCCATATGCAATGGAGAGTTTACATGGATTCAACAGAATCTTTAAAAATCTGGAAACTTCTCTGATGCTTGACAATCCTGTTTTCTCTCTCTCTTCTTTCAATAAATTTCTCATGACTGACAAAGTGAATGAGTGTGGTAAACAGACACCATCCATTCCAAAGTATCCCTCGTGGCCAATCATTGGTCCAGCCAACCATCTCTAGTCAAAATAACTTTGAGCAGTGTCATTAGTTGTAGTCACATTAGTGCCTTTAATCTAGAATAGATCTACTTTCCCTTTCCTTTCCTTTCCTTTCCTTTTGTCTTTTCTTTCCTTTATTTTCTTCCTTTTCTTGTTTTCATGATGCAGGCAGACTTTTTGAATAGATAAAGCTGGTTGGTAGGATATCTTACATCAAGTTTCCCTGATTATATCCTTGTGGTGTCACTTAATTTGTTCCCTTTATTTCCTGTGAACTGGAACTTGGTCTAAAGATTTGATTAGATTCAGTCTGAATGTTTTTGACAAGAATACACCATTCTTGGGTGACACTATTTTATTCTGCATTCCATCACATCATTGCTCACATCACGTTTTATCAGTAGGTGTGCCAGATCTCTGTTAATTTAGACTTTCCCTTGAAATTGACAAGTAATCTGTGGGGTTTCCCAATGACCCATAATTTAATAGTATTACTTAGTGTCCATTGGTTATCCTGGCCTGAATCAATGATATCATTCAGGGTTGCAGAAAGGCAATTTTCTAATTCTTTTAGTTGATGATTTCCTGGTAGAAAAATTTGCCCTTGTCAACTAGGAATGGCTAAATTATTTCTAAACAGGCAGAATAAATGCTTAATTCCTTCTTTTTATAATCAGTTTTTTTTACTTGAATAGGAACTGTATTAAAAAAATCAAAATTGCCAATGAAGACATAGAAAGAGGTTTGCCTTTACCAGTTTTTATTTTTTAAAGATGTTATTTATGATAGAGAAGTGCAAGACCATGAGTGGGAGGAAGGCCTGGGGGAGACAGAGAAGCAGACTCCCCACAGAGCAAGAAGCCCATAGCAGGGGCCATGGAAGGACTTGATCCTAGGATCCTGGGATCATGGCCTGAGCCGAAGGACCAACTGAGCCACCCAGATGTCATTATCAGTTTTTAAAAACTGGTCAGTCACCTCCAATGAAGACAAAGGAATAGCCCTCTCTCTCTCCTCCATCTCTCTTCCTCCATTTCTCTCTACCTCTCCCTGTCTCTCCCTCCTTTCCTCCTCCTTCTCTCTTCCTCACTCCCTTTTTCCCTCTGTACTTTCCTTCTCCTATCACTAAGGGCACATACATTTTTGTCCAATGTTTGAAATCAATTACAATAAATGTTCTTCATTTTTAAATTGTCCCAAATATGCCTGGTAGAGACCTCTTCAGACTGATGCCTATGCCTTTTGGCATGACCCATTTGTCTTTTGATCATCCTCTGGCACTCTAACATATCAAGACACCCCAGGTTCCTCTTGCCTCTTCTCCTCCTCAGATTTGGAATCAGCCATATCAATGTGTCCTGAGAAATCATAATCTGGGCATTGAGGTGGTTACTGCCAAGGATGACAGTGCTTTTAGGTCTTTTTAATTTTTTTCAATTAAAATGTATATTATAAGGCTTTTTCTGGACATTTATAGTTGTTTCACTTCTACCTAAGAGGATGGTAAATAACATTAGTCCATTAGTTTATTTATTTTCCATGCTATATGGAAACTATGATAGTTTTAACATTTCTATAGCATCATTGCTACCAATGTAGAACAGTGAGTGAAGATAACTTTTTTTTTTTTTTTGCAGTTCTTGTCATTCAAATGTATTCTCCAAGGATACATAGTTAGGGTTCAAAGTCACTTAACAAAATCACTTTGTGTGTGTTGATGTTTCCAATGTGATGTACACTTAAGCTTATTTCTTTTCAATTTTAGCATTTTCCATTTATTCTTTTTTATTATAAATTTACTTTTTGACTGTGTAAGATATTAATGTGGTTCAAATATAAACATGTATGTGTACTCCAAGGTTCCCATTCCATCCTTCATCCCTCTGCTCTTTTGCCTTTAGGTGATTATTTTATAAAAAAATCAATAAATATCTATTAAACATGAATAAATATTTGATTTACCTCTCTAGTGTTTTGTTTTCTGAAACAGGACAAAACAAAGTCATTCATATATATATGTTAACCTATTTACTAGTGTTTTCCTTTCTATTTTATACAAAATATGGCATGCTATTTACACTGCCTCATACCTGGTTTTCTATCTCCCTTCCTCCTTCTTTCTCTCCCTCCCTCTGTCTCTCCTTTCCTCCCTCCTTTCCCCCCTCCCTCCCTTCCTTCCTTTTTTCATTTTATAATAAACCTGGAGATTACTCCTTATTTTACATGCTATATACGGAAGCTGTCTACCATCACTTTTTTTTTTAACAACTTTAAGTTGATCCATTATGTGTCTACACTATAATTTATTCAGGCAATTCTCTATGAATGGTCCTTTGGATTATTTTCTATCTTTTGATGTAATAAATAATACCCCAATGAACAAACATAAACATATATTATTTCCTATTTGCGGAGGTGTATCTTAGGAGTAGAATTGTTGAAATGGGGTTGTAAAGCCAAAAGTAATTCAGAAGTAGTTTTATTAGATATTGTCAATTTCTTCTCCATAGAAGTTGTATATTTTGCCTTTTCTCCACAAGTCACTGCAAGATTTGTTGTAAATTTTCTTGTAATGTGATGAGTGAGAATTGGTATTCAATGTTGTTAAGCTTTATTTGTGAACACCATGTTTAGAATATTTACATCCATACCCATAAATGATATTCATTTGTATTTTCCGGTTGTGTACAAAATTATATTTGCTTCATAAAAAAAGAATTTGGAATTTTCTCCTCTTTGCCTATGTTCCAAAATAATTCAAATAGAATAGCATTATATTGTCTTTGAACATTTAGTATATTCCTTATTAATCTTGAGCTGAGGTTCAATGTGTACAAGCTCATTGATGTTCTCCATTTCTTTTATGGAAGTTGGTGTCTCTAGGCTTCATGTAACTACTGTAATCAGTTTGGTGAATAATACTTTCTTCCTAGGAAATAACCTATTTCATTTAGGTTTTCAGATTTTATTACATAGACTTGTGAGAAATAGTCTCATTTGGTTTATTTTATTTTCTTTTAACAGTTATTTCCCTATTATTATTTCTTATTTTGTATATTTGTGTTTTCCTTCAAGTTAGGTAGTGGATTCTCTATTTTGTTAAAAATTTTTTCATGCAGATATCTTTTTAATTTACATATTACTTTTACTATTTTTCTGTTTTCTAACTCAATAAATTGTTTTTAATATCTTCACTGAGAAAGCTATTATTATCCAATATTAATATTTTGCTTTCCTTTGATTACTGTTTGCATGATGCATCATTTTCCAACCTGTTACTTTCAATTTGCATATAATGTACATAACTACACATATATAACATATATATAACATATATATACACACATATATATGAGATCCCTTCATCAAGATGAAGATGTTCCCTTATTCTTAATAGTTTATGACCATTTTTATCATAAGTGGTTGTTGAATTTTGTCAAATGTTTTTTCTGCATTGACTGATGTAATTATGTGAGATTTCTTCTTTAGTCTATTGATACAGTGAATTGTACTGATTCTTTTGAATATTTAATCAGATTATGTCCCTTGGACATGCCTCACTTGTCCATAGTGTTTAATTATATTTTTACATATTTGCTGTTATTTTGTTAAATATTTTTATATCTATTTTCATGAGAGGTATTAGCCTTTAGTTTTCTGTTTTTCCTCCTGTCTCTGTTTGGTTCTGGTATTAGGATATTTGTAGCTTCATAAAATGCATTAAGAAATGTTTCCTATTTCCTTAACGGTTATAGGGGTATGCAAGTTTTCTATTGAATATTGGGTTGGTTGTGGCAGTTTTTGTTTTTTGTGGAACTGGGTTATTTATTTAGTAAGGTGTCAAATGTATGAGTCTGGTGTTACTCTTAGTATTCTCTTATTATCCTTTTGATATCTGCAAACTGTGTAGTTATATCCTTCATGTCATTTCTGATATTGGTGATTTGAGTCTTGTCTCTTTTTTGTCAGTTTTGTTAAAGGTTTATCAATTTTATTGATCTTTTCATACAGTAAGGTTTTTGTCTCATTGAACTTCTCTATTGTCTTTCTATTTCATTGATTTGTTTTCTTATCTTTATTCTTCCATTTTCCTAGTTGCTTTATTTGCTTTGCTTTGCTTTTGTGCATGTATGTATTCCTTAGATGAGAACTTAGATGGACTTGGGAACTTTTCTCTTTTCTAACATTTATATTTCATGCTAGAAATTTCCCTCAGAACCATAGCTATATCTCATAAATTTTGATAAGCTGTACTTTCATTTCCATTTCATTCTGTGTATTTTTTATTTTTCTTTACACTTCCCCTTTCATGCATGGATTGCATTGCTAAGAAAAGTGTTGCCTAGCTTCTAAATGCTTACAGATTTCCCTGTCATTTTTCTGTTATTGACTTCTAGTTTGGTTCCCTTGTAGTGGGAGAACACACTCATTACGTGATTTCAATTCTTTTTAATTTGTTGATGTTTGTTTTATGGCTCAAAATTAAGATCAATCTTGATATATGTTCTGTGAGCCCTTGAAAATCACATATATCATGCTGTTGACATGTATGGTATCTATAAATGTCAATTTGAACATGTTGAAATGCTGATTGATGGTGTTGTTGAATTGTTTTATACTCTTGTTGACTTCTGTTGTAGTTGTTCTATTGAGTATTGAGACAGAGATTTTGGAGTCTCCACCTGTACTTGTGGATGTTTCTGTTTCTCTTTTCACTTTTATCAGTTGTTGTTTCACATAAATTTTGACTTTGTTGTTTGGTGCATACACATTTAGGATTGCTATACCTTCTTGGAAAATTGACTATTTTATTATTACACAATGTCCCTCTGGACCTCTGAGGATTTGCTTGCTTTGATGTCTACTTTATCTGATACTAATATATATTGCTGCTTCTGCAAAAGCTTTGATTCCTTTGATTACTATTTACATGTTATATTATTTTCCATTCTTTTACTTTCAATTTTATATATAAATAAATTTATACACAAAACCTGTTACTTTCAATTAATATATATTATTATATATTATATATAATATATACAATTCAATTAATATATATGTATATATCTTATATATATTAAATATATATTATATATAATTCAATTAATATATATGTATGTGTATGTGTGTATATATATATATATATATATATATATATATATAACACTTGCATACTGTACAGTACTTGGGTAACTTTTTTATTATTTAATCCACTCTACCACTCTCAACTTTTTAATTGGTATATTTAGATAGTTTACATTTAGCATAATAATTGGCATGCAGAGCTTAAGTGTAACATTTCACATTTGTTTTTCACTCTAATTTTTTGTTTCTGCTTTTTATTCATGATTTCTACTATTTGAATTTTTTTAGAATAACATTTTTATTTATTTGGAGTACTTTTCAGGGTAGCTCTCTGCATAGCTATTTTTAGTGGTTGTAGTAGGTATAATGTTATGTATATATTTTATCACACTCTACTGATATTATCATTTTTCCTGTTTAAGTAAAAAGAAACCTTCTTTACATCACTTTACCCTCCCTAATTTAAACAGAATCATTTAAAATATTTATATATATTTAGAATCATGTTAGACAGTGTTATAATTTTAATTTTAGCTGTCATACATAATTTGAAAAATGAGTAGGGAAGATTATTGTATCTACCCATATTTTTGCTTATCATGTTTTTTCTTCTTTCTTGATGTTCCAAGATTCCTTCTTCTATTATTATCTTTCTTAGAGAACTCTGTTAGACAATCATTTGGGGTAGATCTACTGTTGACAAGTCCTCTTCGTTTCTCTTCATCTAAGAATGTCTTTAATTCCCCTCTATACCTGAAGGATATTTTTGCCAGATACCAGATATTGGACTGACAATTCTTTCCTTTTAGCACTTGAGAAATATGTCCCACTTCCTTCTGGTCTTTATTGCTTTTGATGAGGAATCCACTGTTATTAGAATTGTTTTTCCTTATTGGTATTATGTCATTTCTCTTTCACTACTTTCAAGCTTTTTCCTTTGCCTTTTCATAAGTTTGACTGTTAAATATCTTCATGTGGGTTAGGACATGAGTTGGGCTTCTTGTTTGAACTTCCTTCAGCTTCTTGAATCTATAGACTTAAGTTTCTTACCAAATGTGGGATGTTTTCAGCCATTATATCTTCAATTGGCTTTTTAGAACTGCCCTCCCTTTCCTCTCTCTTTCCAGGACTGATAATTTGGATATTAGATGTTTTGTTTTAGCCATGTGTTGAGGCTCTGTTTATTTTGTATTTTTAGCCTATTTTCTCTCTGCTCAGATTAGGTAACTTCTGTTATTCTATTTTCCAGATCACTGACTCTTTTCCTCCAGTTTTCTTTTTCCTTCTGTTGTTACCACTCATCAAAGCTTTCTTTTTTATTTCTGTTATTGTATTGTCAATTCTAGAATTTCCATTGTTTCCTTTTTATACCTTCTAATTCTTTCCTGAGACTTTGCCGAAATTTTCTTTTCTTTTGCCATTTGCTTCAAGATACTCATAGTTGCTTGTTGAAGCACTTTTACTGTGACTGCTTTAAAAATATTGGTCAGATCATTTTAACTGTTCTGCCATCCGTGTTGACTTCTATCAATTGCCACTTTGTATTCAGTTTGTAATCTTTCTGGTTCTTTCTACGATAAGCAAATTTTGACAGAAACCTGGACCTTGTGGCTATTATAGTTTAAGACTCGGGATCTTATCTCAGCTTTCTTTTTTAGCTGTTTTCTTCTGACATCATTTTTGCATGGGAGAGGAAGGCACTGCCTCATTGGTGCCAGGTCAGAGTATACATCCAGGTTCTCCTTGTGCTCTTTTGATCCCTGTGGGGTGGGGTGATCCCCATCATTACTGCAGGACCAGGGCAGCAGTTCCAACTCCTGCCCCCAAGGCTCCATTCATACCTCCCAAGTGGAAGGGATTGGAATGTTCTTTATTGCTCCCACCACTGCAGTTGTGGGAGGGATGCTAGCCTCATTACTACTGCACAGTGGTGAAACACTTACTTCACAGTGGTGAAACTCCCTACTAGCCCTCCTTGGACAATGCTCCAGCAGGTAGAAGATGTATTTTTTACAGCCTGGTGATGGTGAATGTCTAGGCTTTCTACGTGGCCTTGGCTAGCAAGGTTGGAGGTAGGACCACACTGTTTCCTGTTGTTTGGCTGGAGAAGAGAGATTATTGCCTGATATTGTTCTGTCTTGTTAGTCTATCCTTTTCCTCATCCTTTGGCTAGAGAAATCAGGCTTTTGTTGGGACTTTTCTTATCTTAACCTGCTGGTGTTTCTGAGTTGCCACCTTTTGCAGCTCCAAATCCAGGACAGATAAGGTGAATAGGAAACCAAAGGAACTAACCTCTATGCCTTCTCTGAGTCCTGATGTCCTTAGCCAGACTTCCTTCTTTTTAAACTTTTAGAGTATTATGTTTGTTTTATATGTAATTTTTAGGGCTTTTACTTATACTTAGTGGGAAGATTAAGGAGAAGTATGTTCAGTCCATGTTCCTGGAAGCAGAACAATTCTGACTATTACTAAGAAGGAGGGAAACCACCATTCTCAATGACTACATTACTCTTGTTCACTACTTTCCATGTTCACAGGA
>ML106396.1:28805-47335 GCA_003697995.1 Taxidea taxus jeffersonii
GTTTTGCCAGCACCTATAAACAAAGGAGGAGATCAAACTGTGTTAAACACGTTGTCTTCATAGTTAATTTATATCAGGGTGTTCATTGTCCTAACACAGAGGAATGTGAATGTGATAGTTTGACCTCAACCAAGAACTTTTCAATATTTGTAAAATTTTTAATCTTCCATTGCCAAATACACTGAAACTGTTGTGCTGAATCTACCACAGCCATACTTCCCCACACTGATGCATCATGAATCACATAAGGAATTGCCTCCATGACCCATGGTGTGGGTAAAACAATACCATGAGTTAAGAAATGAAATGGAAATCTTGGGATTATCCATGAAGGTATTGCAGGAGGAAGCCTATTTATAAGATCTTGTGTATCCATGCTGAGTTTTCATTTCCAGTGGTCCACCTGTCCAAGCCTGACCTGTTTTTGTGCCATTTCCCCTGAGATCCATTTATATCTCACCACTTCTACCATCCTTTGACCATTCCTAAAAGCCTACCCTGCACCACTGATTTAGCATTCTCAGTAGTTTCAAAACCTTCATATATGCTGCCTTTGTCCCTCTAAGAAACATGGATATCTCACCACCAACTACCACACCTCCCACCCTTTGCAGTGTGAAGACCCAAGGCAGAGAGGAGGAGAAAGGAAGGGTGTAGTCCCAGAATGGATGTGTCAGCTTGATACCATAGAGGACATATCAAATGGAAGCTACATTTCAGAATTATCTCCACCCCAATGCAAGGTGCTAGGTTTTCCCATCCCCATCCTTGTCAGTCATTGTTCAGGTCCAACCAAGGTTGGTGGAATGCAAGTTCCCAAGCACATCCAGTGTCTGCAGACTCTGAGGGCTTTCTTGGGAGGAGACTCATAGGCACTGGTTTTGGAAGTGAAAGCATGATGAAAGGTGGGGTACAAAAGTGGTAAAAAATATCCGGCAGCAGTCAGGGTAAAGAGCTGTCACTATCTGTTATAGAACATCCACTTTCCAGTATGTGTGCCCTCAGAACTCCAGTTCATGTGAATTGTACAGTACATATATTGGATACATTACAGATCACATATAAATATATGTAAACATATTATACATCACATATACTTATATATAAATTTTGTATATGTCGCATAAGTCCTGCATATTTATATATTTAAGTATACTATATATACTTACATATAAGTGGGGGAAAATGTGTGTGTGTATATATATATGTGTGTGTACATATAAATATGTATTTACACACTTATGTAATAATATATGTGTGTAGTCAACTGGTATCTGCTAGAGCCACTGCTATGTGCTGGTTACACACATTAGCCAATGTTATCCTAATGATCAACAGCCTCATGTGGTCATTTTTTTTGAGAAACAGCTCTCAAAAGTGAGACTGGAGGTCCATGGTGTGGGCTGAGGGCACCATAGTGTATTTGGTGCAAGGAAAAAAGGCAGAGCAAAACAGAATTAAGGATGACAGAGCTGGGAAACAAGCAGAGTAATTGATGCAGGTAAAACCCCTCTCCGACCAAAGAAAATGTCTTCCTAGAAGTGTATGTCTCTCACCCCAATAAAAAAGGCAATACAACCTGTGATTCTCTGGGGTAGATATCAAGGAGGTAAATCCAATTTATAGTGAGGACAATCAGGACAAAGCCAATATGGAAATGTTAGCTGCTCACAGCAAGACAGGGGCAAGATGGTGGGTGGCTAAGGGAGTAGGAAGGGGGCACAGAGAAATTTCAAAAGCTTAGGAAGCCTGGCAGGGAAGTAGAAAAGTTGTGAGAGAAGATGCTGCTGAGCCATCAGGCCCCAGGGCTCTCTTACTGGTGGAGGCCTTGGCACAAATCATGAGTGTCTTCTGAAACCCCACTCCATGCAGAGGGCATATGACCCTCTGCTCCATCTGCCAGTCTAAGCTCCCACTGTCCCTGGGAGAGCGAGGGCAACTGTAGTTATCTGGTGGCCTGTGTAGAGGGAGGTGGGGTGGTGGAGAAGAGTGTGAGCATGCACAGACATCCTACTCTGACAGTAAGGAAGTTCTATTTCCCCTGCCAGGTTGGCACTTTGCACATTGTACTCCAGTCTTCCTACAAGCCTGAGTGTCCTCTGTTTCCTCCAGGCTCCTTCCTCTTAGAGCTTTTTACACTTCAGAGCTACTGTCCTTTACCAGTAAGTTAAAGCTCATCCCAGCTTCTGGGTCCACACTAGTCCTAAAGTGCACCAAGAAAGATACATCCAAACTTTTAACATGAAGAAAGCTTGCTCTTGATGTTATGTGCGCCCAGTTGGTTAAGAGACTGCCTTCGGCTCAGGTCATGATCCTAGGGTCCTGAGATCGAGTCCTGCATTGGGCTCCTTGCTCAGTGGGGAGCCTATTATTCTCTCACCCTCTGCCTGCCACTCTGCCAGCTTGTGCTGTCTCTCTCTGTCTGTCAAATAAATAAATAAAATATTTTTAAAAAGAAAGAAATCTTGCTCTTGATTTTGCTTTGCTCTGATTTCTAGACCCAGCCCTGGAAAAATGGAATTTTGTCCAGCTGCACCTTGACCATGTCCCTCTCAGCTTGGTCTCCACATCCAGCTATCAGATTTCTACCAAGTACGTGACTTCCCTTCTAATTCTTGTTTTGTCTCCAAAACCCAACAGGAGCTAGACTCCTGCCCTCAGACAGGAGCCCAACTTGTTCTCCCCTATTCTCTGCTTCAGCCCCTAGGGCCTGTCCACTCTGGTCCCTGGAATCCCTGCACTCAGCCATACCACTTTAGTGCAGCCTGGTCTGAAAGAGTGAGGAGACATGTGAAACAGGACACCCATTTTATGCTACCTACTAACATGAAAAGTGAATTTTTTAATTTTTAAAATTTTATTTTTTTATCTTACAGTTGTTTGTAAATTGTATTGTTTTAGGGAATGCAATCTTAGTTTCTCAGTTGGACAGAATAAGGAGATGCTCAGTTCATGAATGGACAATCTTCAGGGAAGAACTGTTTTAAAAAATGGCTTTGATCTGAGAGTGGTTTAGAAGTCTGTTCTGTTTATTTAGGTTGTGATGACTGTATTTCCTTTTGCTGGTCAACACTTATGCATGGTTAAGTGTTTATAGGTGAGTGGAGGATGTAAAGGTAGAGAGCAGAGGGAGAGAGTTCTGATTTAACAGATTCCTTAGCTCTGGAGTGGTGTCTGAGACAATGAAGGGCACTAGTCAGCCAGAATCTGTTGTCCTCTTGCCTAGGGAAAAGGAAGGCAGATAAGGCTGGGGCATGAACCTGCTAGGTGGTATTCTGTAACTCTATTCTTCTCTGAATCCCAGTGGAAACAAAAGCACTTTCCCTTTACCCTGTGACTCAAGGGCAGTCAGGCAGGAAAGGAGGGGGAGGTTGTCCATGCTTCCTGTAAAATGTCTTGTTCCCAAAGTTAAAAAAAAAAAAAAAAAGAAAGAAAGAAAAAGAAAAAAAACAAACAGACAAACAAACAAACAAAAACCAACCTTGGAAATTCACATGAGTTTAATGGCTTGGAATACATTGTAGAAAATGAAATGTGGAGGTATTAGCAGCATGATTCACAAAAAAAGATTCAAAGCTCTGGGCAGCAATTGGTGGTGGTTTTTATAAAGAAGTTTATCTGAACTGCATAGTCTGGGGAAACAGTCTCCACAGGACTGTCCTCACATCACACACTAGCCCTAAGCTCAGGGTCTCCAGGATCATCATTACTTTATACAGCTGTTTCCAAATTTGGGGGTGCCTGAAGACTCCTGCAGATTTGATAATTCCCTAGAATAACTCACAGAATTCAGGGAAACATGACACCTACATTACAGTTTTATTTTAGTATAAAGATACAAATTAGAAATAGCCAACATCACAGACATGGAGGGAAAAGTTGAGAATCCTCAAAACACAAAGTTTCTGTCATCCTCAGGCATTATCACCCTCTCAGCATCAATGTGTCGGAGTACACACTGTACTGATTTTCACCTAAGCTTTGGCATCCAGGCTTTTTATTGGGGTTTTAGTATATATGTATGATTGGTCTAATCATTGGCCACACAGTTGAACTCAGTTTCCAGGAATTCAGGCTAAAGCCACCTGGCTCAAAATCCCAACCCTCTAATTACATGATTGTTTTTTCTGGCTTGGTCAGCCCCATCCTGAATCATTTAATTAGCATAAATTATCAGGTGTGGTGCCCAGAGCCCACCATGAATAACAAAGACTCTTATTGCCCAGGAAAATCCAAAGGTTTAGAGGTTACTTCCCAAGAGCAGGGTCAAAGACCAGACCCCTCTTTTAGTAGGATTAATTCTTCATTCACAGTCATAGGTAGACAGGCTTGTGAAGATCCTCAACCCCAACCACCTTTGTTTTGCAGTTGAGTCACGTGGGAAATGTAGGTGTTGATACCATTCCCCTTTTGTAAGGTGAAGGTATTCTGTTGGCCAAAGACACAGTGGCTCAGAAAAACTTGAGATAAAATGAGCAAACTAGGCTTTGGTCATCTGCATTTGAATGTGTACCCTAAGCAAGATTATTCCCTACCCTGACCAATTAAAACACTTGCATTTTCTTTGGAGAAGTGTCTGCTCATGTCTTCTGTCTATTTTTTGACTTATTTGTTTTTGGGTCTTGAGTTTGAGAAGTTCTTTATAGATCTTGGCTATCAGCCCTTTGTCTATAGTGTTACTTGCAAACACACCCTTCCATTCTGTGGGTTACCTCTTTGTTTTGTTGGCTGTGTCCTTTGCTGTGCAGAAGCCTTTTATCTTGATGAAGTACCAAAAGTTCATTTTTCCTTTTGTTTCCCTTGCCTTTGGAGACATGTCTTAAAAGAAATTGCTGTGGCTGATGTCGAAGAGGTTACTGCCTCTAGGACTTTGATGGATTCCTGTGTCACATTGAAGTCTTTCATCCATTTTGAGTTTATCTTTGTGTATGGTGTAAGTGAATAGTTGAGCTTCATTCTTCTGTATATAGCTGTCTAATTTTCCCAGCACCATTTATGGAAGAGACTATCTTTTTTCCATTGGATATTTTTTCCTGCTTTGTCGAAGAATAGTTGAACATAGAGTTAAAGGTCCATATCTGGGCTCTCTATTCTGTTCCATCAAGCTCTGTGTCTATTTTTATGCTGATACCATGCTGTGTTGGTGACTACAGCTTTGTAATTTAACTTGAAATCAGGCAATGTGACATAAGAATGGTTAACAGACACATGAATAAAATGTTCATCATCATTAGCCATCAGGGAAATTCAAATCAAAACCACATTGAGATACCACCTTACACCACTTAGAATGGCAAAAATTGACAAGGAAAGAAACAACAAATACGGAGAGGCTGTGAAGAAAGGAGAACCCTCTTACACTCTTGGTGGAAATGCAAGTTGGTGCAGCCGTTTTGGAAAATAGTGTGGATGTTCCTCAAAAAGTTAAAAATAAAGCTACCCTGTGACCCAGGAATTGCACTACTGGGTATTTACCCCAAAGATACAGATGTAGTAAAAAGAAGGGGCACAATCACCCAGTGTTCATAGCACCAGTGTCCACAATAGCCAAATTGTGGAAAGAGCCAAGATGCCCTTCAACAGATGAATGGATAAAGAAGATATGGTCCATATATACAATGGAATGCTACTCAGTCCTCAGAAAGGATGAATACCTAACTGTTGCATCAACCTGGATGGAACTGGAGGAGATTATGCTAAATGAAATTAATCAAGCAGAGAAAGTAAATTATCATATGGTTTCACTTATTGGGGGAACTAAAGGAATAACATGGAGGACATTAGGAGAAAGAAAAGAAAAAATGAAGGGGTGGGGGAATCCGAGGGGGATATGAACCATGAAAGACTATGGACTCATTGAAACAAACTGAGGGTTTTAGAGGGAAGGGTGTGGGGGAAGAGTTAGCCTTGTGACGAGTATTAAAGAGGACATGTATTACATAGAGTACTGGGTATTATACACACAAAAAAATGAATCATGGAACACTACATCAAAAACTAATAATGTACTGTAAGGTGACTAACATAACACAATAAAAATAAATACTTACATACATATATACATACATACCATTGCTTTTTCTTAGAGATCTAGTTTTAATTTACAACACATTTATTTTCAGTACATCTTTAATAATAGTGATGTCCGGTTATACATTCTCTGGATATTTTAAAGGTATTTCCCATTTTTTAAAAGATTTTATGTATTCATTTAAGACAAAGAGATGCAGAGAAAGAGAGAGAAAGCATGAGCAGGGGAGAGGCAAGGGGAGAGGGAGAAAGTAGACTCCCCACTGAGTAGGAAACTCCAATTCAGGGCTCCATCCCAAGACCTGGAGATCATGACCTGAACCAAAGGCAGACACTTAACCATATGAGCCACCCAGGGCCCTCCCCATTGTTTAATTGCATTTCATAACCCCTGTAAACAGAGAAAAACAGAAGCTGTGACTGAAGGTTGGGAAAATCTACAAACCATTGAATGTGGTCTGACAAAGTGTATTCATATTTACATGAGAGATGGAACTGGCTCTATCAGACTTCCTGAGGATGGATTGGGGAAGCTAACTGGCTGATACTGGAGAACCTTTCCTTTTGGAGAAGCATTAAATTATACTGAGCTATGTAAAAATTCCTTAAAAGTCAGTATTAAATTTAACATTTTTTGGATTATTTCCTTCATGATGCCTTGTTCATCAGATGATTCAAGTACTTTGCCTCATCAGTGATGGTCATTAGGCAAATAATTTCAGATGGCAAGGAGCTATATTTTGCAAAGGAATAGATGATTGTGAATGATAGTTTGCTGGAGAGAAAGAGATGGATAGAGATTTAAGTTGATTCTCAAAAGGTATAAACTTTGAAAAAAACTTGTTTTTTTACCTCTACTCAGGACAAAACTGAATTAAAGGGGACTAAGGTTCTATGACTTAAGGGTTTTATAAATAAGAAATGTATGGTATCCAAAAGTATTTTTTAAGATTTTATTTATTTATTTATTTATTTATTTATTTATTGAGAGGGAGAGAGTGTGGGGAGGAGCAGAGGAAAAAGAGAAGCAGACTCCCTACTGATCTCAGACCTGGATGCAGGACTAGATCTCAGGACCTTGAAACCATGACCTGAGCCGAAGTCAGACACTTAACTGACTGAGCCACCCAGGTGCTCTCAGGAGTATTCTTGTTCACATATATGCAAGTCTGGAAAAGTACAGTTAATTTATTGCAGTCATCCTTAAAGATGCTTCGAAATTCAGCTTTTAATTATTTATTTTTTTGTTTGTGTGTTTTTGCCAAGGAACATCTGGATATAAATGAAGAAAGATCAGGATGTTAGCCATAGTTGTAAGAAATAGAATCTGTGGTATGACACATGCAACAGAAATTAAAGAGAAGACATTAATTTTTAGGTGTTTTTGACATTCCCCCATCACTTGACAGCTTTCCTAATAGGCAGTGATTCTAGCTTGTAGGGTTAATTGCCCCTTTCTGTGCGTAATCTGAATGAGGGACAAAGAGAAGGTAAAACAAAACTATCAGAAAGTCTATGATGGGGGCTCCTGGGTGGCTTAGTGGGTTAAGCCGCTGCCTTCGGCTCAGGTCATGATCTCAGGGTCCTGGGATCGAGTCCCGCATCGGGCTTTCTGCTCAGCAGGGAGCCTGCTTCCTTCTCTCTCTCTCTCTGCCTGCCTCTCTGCCTACTTGTGATCTCTGTCTGTCAAATAAATAAAATCTTAAAAAAAAAAAAAGAAAGTCTATGATGGTTACATGATGGAGAAATGGGTAGAGAGGAAAGGCTTGAGCCCTGGGGGCAGGCTAGGTGTGAAAAGTGTTTGAAGGAATAGAGCTGAGACAAAGGGCAGGGGGACTTTGTAGAGAATGAAAGAGATTGAGATAGGAATGTTATATGGAGGATCTCTGTGTTCCATACATTAAGAATGTTCTTCTCCACTTTGATTATTTTGTGAGTTTGAATAAATTGTTGAGTTGTAAACTGTGTTTTCTTGTGTTATTGCCATTTCAGTGGACAGATTCCTGGAGACATGACTGCTGAGAGTCAAGGTCTATCAGGGTTACAGTAGAAGCAGGCCAGGGTCCTGAGTACTGAGGCCTCCCTCTGTGGCCACATGTCTTGTGATATGAGTTACTTTTGCATACATGTGAATCTCCCCACATTTGGTTTATTTTAGGATAATCCAGAATAAACCCAGGGAACTATGAGGCTGGACATGCTCCTCCCACCTTAGAGAAGATTCTTTTCTTAGGAACACCTAGAATTCTTGGAGCATCTGTGTACACTCTTCTCCTTGGCTTTCTTTCTCTTTTAGGTTATGTTTCCTTGATATCAGAAAAGTAATAGCTGAGGGATCAAATTTGGCTTTTGGCTTGGAGGAATAAACCCAGGAGGGCATTATTGGGGAAAAAAAAATCCTAGGATCTTACATAGACTAATCCAGGACTTGAGGCCTGGGTGGTGTAGCTCATGCCCAGGTCCCTGATTCCTGAGCAGAAATAGTACCCTCATGAGCGCTGACAGAGTGAGTAGTGGAGTCAGGGCTCTTGTAGCGAGAACCATCTCAGTATATCTTAGGCCACCAATCTGGCAATCAACAACCTAGAGAGCCCATGTTGACTGTAGTGAAGCACTTTCTGAATATCGAAGTGGAAAAATGTGCCTCTGTGGCAGGCTGCACAAGGGTCTGAATCTTCCTACTAGAATATCTTCATGGACATCCATCTGAGGAGGGGCACAATCCTTCTTGTCTGGAGTCAGTAAGATAAAGAAGACAAGCTCTTGAGATTCCTTTTGGTCTCAGGATTCTATGATCCACCCCCTTGCCCTTTCTACTCCTAGGACCTCATCCTTCTTAGGAAAGCATGACCTTAGGCTATAAAATGTGACACAAAAAGATTTTCCTTTAAAATATATTTTTCCCAGTCCTACTTTGGATTAAGTTGAGGGATTCTGGTCTTTGTACAGTCACTATCAATTCACATGGCTCCATTTTAATAATTGATTCTACTCTAATTTTCTATAAGCTTGACACTCTAAACATAATTAGAAGTTTTCTTCATAGTAAAACTAATGCAGAATCATATTGAAAGAAAACCCACACATTAGACTCTTTTCCAGCAGAGTTGGAATAATTGAAAAGCAATACGTGAGTAGAGTTTAATGTTGGACAAAATTCTCAGAAGCTGTGGTTTTAGAACATAGGAGTTTCTCTGAGGCACTATTTGACAGGGTCAATAGTCTTCACTTTTGCAGAGCATTCTCTGAGCAAATAAAATCTTCAGGGTAATTAGTGTGCATGGTATATCTGAAAAGATGTGTCAATTTCTTAAGTGGTGTTTGCTCTGGGGAATTAAAGATTGTAAAGGGAAAGGCTTCAGATCTATTCCTTGTTCTCAGATGGGTACAGGGTACTCAGGCATCAGATGCAGCAAACAGCTCAACATACATTGGATGAAGATAGAACTGAAAAAAAGGAAACCTTGCCTTTAGTTGTATTTAGAGTTTATTTAGATAGTACTTACTAAAATTAATTACTTATAAAAATTAAAATACTAAATTAAAGTACTTCTAGAAAATATAATAGGTAATGTTTCCCCACAATAAGCTAGTATGATAATTGTTGACTAGTCTCATGTATGTTCTTTGATTGTCGTGTGTCTGTTGCTTTTTAAAAGAACAAGCAAAAAAAAAAAAAAAAAGATTCTAGTTGCCCCAATTAAAGTTGAATTTCTAAATCTCAAAGTGGGCTTCTTATTATTTAAATGCTGTGTGAATGAATGGGCAGATAACTCAAAATGTTATCCTAACTTACCATAATTTTACCATAAAATTCAATATATTTTGTGACATGACAACAGACCTTAATTTGAAGTTTTTATTATATTTTACCAGAAGCCTTGAATGTAAGAAGATAAAGAAATCCAGGGTATTTTTAAAACATATAGCCCCATAAGAATTAAAGCTACATTCTGAGTTTCTGATGACCCCCAGTAATAGAGGTATGGCTTTGCATAAACCATACTCTTGAGTGTAGAAAGGATAAAAGAATTCTAAAGATGGTGTGAAAAATACTCCCTCTAGGAAGAAAGGCACAAGAAAAAGTTCTAAGGATGCAGAAGGATCAGTTCTGGAGTCCTGATAAGGAGAAGGACGTGGCCCAGAAGAGAGAGACCCAGGGGATGGATTATATTTTTGTGGTGTCTGTTTAGTTCAAAGGACTCCCCTCTCTGAATGGAGACTCCTCCTTGGAAGATGCCTGTAAAAGAGCATCCTGCCCCAAAGCAGCTTATAACAAAATGGTGTGGGAAAGGAATATTTTGGGAATGTATATACCTATGGGGAAAATAAAACTAACGGTTGATCAAGGAAAATGTTCAGAGGGAAAAACACAAAGGACATAGTGGGGAAAGCCTAGATTTCAGATCCAGACTCCATGTGGCTCTCAGGGAAGATGAGAAAGATCACTGGTTGGTGACTATAGGCAAGACTTACCTCCCCAATCTCAGGTTCCCTGTCTGAAAAATGTATAAACATTGACTTTTGTGTAAAAGGAAAAACATACTCATATACTTGTATGAGATTATTTCTCAAAAGATAAGCAAGCAAAGCAAAATGAAATAAAACAAAAAACAAACCTGCTAGGAATTACTGCCTCTGGGGAGGAAACTGGACACCACATCCCTATAGTGGAGACTATTTGGGTTTTGACTGGAAGGAACAAACCCATGAGGAACCTATTGGATGCACTGGATATTCAATTGCACTGGACACACACTGACTTAATTTGATATTTGAAAAAAGTCTTGAATGCATATATTTTTCCAAGGGTTTGGAGATACCACACATGTATTTTTAAATTAAAATAAAACTGTTTTTTTTTTTTTAAGAGTACATGTTAAGTATGTACAAGATCACAACCTCCTGTTTAAAGGCATTTTACTTCACATGAGAACAGAGTCTAAATTTTGAATTTTGGGCAAGGAGATCATGACTAATTCCATTAATAAGGAGAAGACCAGTGTGGCCCTCAGGTCACTTGGGTCCTTGGCTTGGATTATTAAAGATATTTACATAGCACAGGATTACTTCTTGGTTCCCACCACATCTGTGTGCTCTGGTGGCAGGGAGTTTCAGAGGGAAAAGCTGTAGAGTCAGGTGGGAAGAGTGGAGAATTAGATGTATTCATGGGGGTGTGTGAGTACATGCATGGAGGCAGATGTGCCCTATTGGGCTTTGAGACCTGAGCTAAGAAGCCAGAACCTATCAGAACCCTGCACCAAAAAATATTGCTCACCTTTAACAGAAAAACAAACAAACAAACAAAAAACATGCTTTAAGACAAAATCCCAGGCAAAATAGAGTGGAAAGATAGGTGGCTATCTTTGGAGAAAAATAATAAATATAAAGATAAAAATAATAAATATGAAAAATAAAAAAATAATAAAACCATTGGCTTGAAGTCTGGTCTTCACAGTCCTTCGGATTACCTCAGACACAGCTGCCCCTGCTCTCCGGGAGGGCACCTTCCCATCATGGCCTGTGTGGGTGCTATTCTGACTCCAGAGAGCTCTGACAGAATTTTGATTGCTGCTAAGGAGAGCACCATTACAGTATGATGAGAGATTAAAAGCAATTAGTGCTCACAAGCTCCTTGTAATTCCAAAAGTTGACAAGATAGGCATTTAAATTGCTCTATAGTTATCTCATAGAATTAAAAATTACAGACTTAAAGTGCACATGATTACCCAACTGTGTAGGAGAGAACTGCTGTGATCAGAGAGGCCACACTGCTAACAATAATACAAAAATCAGCATAATACGACTGACTTCTTCTGAAGTGATCATTATAATTAACAACAGTATTTTATCACTAGTCCCTCAAATTCATAAATATTTCGGGATTAACTCTGCTAATTGGGATAAAAAATTCTTCATGGAAATCATAACACACCATAAAGCATTATTTTATGTACTGAATTCAGTCTCAGAATTAGAACAGGCGACAAAATGGCTGGGCTGGATTCCTGGCATCAGTGACATTAACAATCGTGCATGACTTCTTGTGTATTATTTTATGTGTGGTTTTAGCCCTGTTCTGTGGGTTTTATGAGCCAGCAATAGAACAGCCACAAAAGAAAGTGAACTTGTTATCTATAACCCTGGGTGATTTTCACTCTATGCCGTCCTGCAGCTTAATTTCATGAAGGAACCAACTATAGGGAATGGACTCATTTGTCTTCCATGCATCAAGATTGCTACTGTTCATGTATCTTCGCTGGCATCATTGAAATGATATTCACTCAGATTGAGAAAGGATACCTGGCAGCTTAATGCACACAGTCCCACAAGCAGTTCAGAAAACTCCTGATCTGTATTGTAGACTTACTTTTGGCCTCAGTGGATGGAGGTTTTTCTGGGTTCAACACTGTAAGACCAGTATGGACGTGTATCTTCTGACTGTTGTATTATTAATATAATCTATATGTTTAATTGCTTTGCTCAATTTATCACTTCTGTGAGCATTTGTTAAAATCTGTTGGTGATAGTATGTTCATGAATATCCTCTAATGACTATAGTTACCACAGTTTCAGTGGTACCCAGTTGATAATGGACTTCTGTGATTTCCTGCCATGTTCAAAGAGTAATATGAGATCATGACATTTCAAAAATCTTTTCTGGTATATTTTTCCTGCAGTATTTTAAACTTTTCTTCCTTATTAACGTACGTTTGATATTTATATTTACTTATCCAAATAACTTTGGACTTCATACTTTGAAATATGACATGCATACAGAAAACCTCACCAAATTTCCATGTGCAGTTTAAGGGCTAGTTGAAAAGTTACTGTTTAACTAGTGTCAGGTCAATAAGTGGAATGAGACACAGCTGATGCTTTCCACCCAACAACACTTTCTGAACATAAAAGTTAAACATAAAGTATAAAGTCAGCATGTCTTTCATTTTCTTCATATGTGTGGAAAACTGACCAATATAGTTTTGTTTTTCCTGTTTTGAAACCTTTGAATGAAATTATATGGTAGAAATTATTGTTTTGTTTTATTTATACAATATATTGTTTGTGATTTTAACTACACTTTGGCACTGATACCAAGTTGATCATTTTCATTCTATATAGTATTTCTTGGAATAAATTTTTTGAATAAAATGGACTTGTACATTAAGAAAAATAAAGTACAGTACATTCCTTGTTTGAATACAGCTGATTTTCTGACCATATTTCAGGGTTTGAGAGTCCATGAAACAGAAACATACACTGGTAAAAACCAAAATTGATTCACTTGCAACAAGATTCCTTATAAAATAAAACTGCTTATTGATAAGCAGATGGATGACTAAAATGGCCCTTTCATTATGGTTTTTCCTTTGTAAGTCTTTTAAGTTATACTTAGTAAACTTCCCTAGTGTGCTTCTTCTCATAATTGGAGCAACAATTTGAAGAAAATTAGTTGATTAGTCGATTCAGGTGAACGATGGTGTGTTTTCTGCTCTTTCTTTAGACCTGTGAACAGAGACAGTGGCGGCTCCTCCACGAAGTGGAGCGGGCCCATTGAATGCTAGGTTCTGGCTAAAGTGGAAGCTTAACAAGAAAAACAGCCTGACAGACACTCTCCAGGCAAGTTTTTCTACCAAATAATTGAAGCTCTGGCTTGGGAGTCAGATTCCTATTTCCTTGCCTTCCTTATACATGTACAGGTTGCTTAATGTCCAAAGTGCATACTTGCCATGGTCCCAAAGGTCTCCCCATCCACACACACCTCTCAGAAAGTTTCTGGGGACTTGGTGACAGAAGTCAGGGCAGAGGGGTGTACATGAAAGAACTGGTGATGAGCTAGCCCAGCATGGGCACCCAGAACATTTTTCCCCTACCTTTCATTCTGGGGCTTGTCTACTGTCTTCAGGGCTCCAAAGGTACAAGGACATGGAAAAGGAACCTCATCTGACAAGAAAGTACATGAAACAACTGGCCTGGCCTTTCAAACCCAGGAGATTTAGTTCTGTGATTCCAAATTTCATTAGACAATAAATGCCCTTTTGACAAAATTTCCCACTGTGTCCAGATTATTCATACCATCTAGCTGTTGAGGGCAACAGTATTGGTGCAGAAGGGCTGCAGAAGCATGCTAATCTGCAACCCATCTTTTATCAGCGTCAGAGGCTACTATCAAATATGTCTTCATAGATGAGCTCACCCCTCTCTGTGTCTCTGTGGGTAGGATGCTGGCAAGCCCCAGCTCTCATAATAAATGTGGATACCTTAAAGAAAATGGAACGTGGGGGGAGGAGTCAAGATGGCAGAAAAGTAGCAGGCTGAGATGACATCAGGCAGCAGGAGATCAGCTAGATAGCCTATCAAACCATTCTGAACACCTACGAATACAACAGGAGATCGAAGAGAAGAAGAACAACAATTCTAGAAACAGAAAATCGACAACTTTCTAAAAGGTAGGACCAGCAGAGAAGTGAATCCAATGCAAAGGGAAGATAGACCCCGGGGGGGAGGGGCTGGCTCCCGGCAAGCTGCGGAACAACGGAGCACAAAATCAGGACTTTTAAAAGTCTGCTCCAGGGACACCTGGGTGGCTCAGTTGGTTAAGCAGCTGCCTTTGGCTCAGGTCATGATCCCAGCGTCCTGGGATCGAGTCCCACATTGGGCTCCTTGCTTGCCAGGGAGCCTGCTTCTCCCTCTGCCTCTGCCTGCCTCTCTCTGCCTGCCTCTCTCTGCCTGTGCTCGCTCTCTCTCTCTCTAACTAATAAATAAATAAAAATCTTAAAAAAGTCTGCTCCAGGGAGGGACATCACTCCAGGGCTAAACTGGGATGAAGACCTCACGGGGACAGTGTGGACTCAGGTCCCACGGGGTCACAGAAGGATCGGGGGTGTCTGAGTGTCACAGAGCTCACAGGTATTAGAGCGGGGAAGCCGGCTGTGGAGACAGAGCCGAGGAGTGAGCTCTCAACTCTGGGTTTCCTAGTGCCGTGGTCTGTGACACAGGCCAGTGCTCTGTGTGAGGGGTCCCCACAAGATCTGGGGAGATCCCAACCTGGGAGAGCTCAGGTATCTACGGGGTTCAGAGACTCCAGGTGGGACTCTGCCAGAGACAGAGATGCTAGGTCACAGGCTGGGTGACCTCGGAGCACAGCCAGAAGCCAGTGAGACAGGACTGATTACGCACGATTTTCTCCAAGCGCGGCTGGAGTCTGGGGAGATGGGAGTGATTAAGCACTTTTCTCTGAAGGCGCAGTGAAGACTGGGGCCCCTAGCTCTCGGCTCCTCCGAGTTGGAGATTGGGAGGCCACCATTTTAATTCCTGTCCTCCAGAACTCTACAGAAAGCATTCAGGGAACAAAAGCTCCCGAAAGCGAACCTGAGAGGATTACTTAGCCCGGCCCCTGGTAGGGGCGGTGCAATTCCACCTGGGGCAGAAACACTTAAAAATCACTACAACAGGCCCCTCCCCCAGAAGATCAACAAGAAATCCAGCCAAGACCAAGTTCACTTAACAAGGAGAACAGCGGATTCTTATCTGGACAAAATGACAAGGCGGAAAAACTCACCACAAAAAAAAAAATAAATAAATAAAAAACAGGAGGGAGTAACAAAGGCTAGGGACCTAATCAATACAGACATTGGTAATATGTCAGATCTGGAATTCAGGATGACGATTCTCAAGGTTCTAGCCAGGCTCGAAAAGGCATGGAAGATATTAGAGAAACCCTGTCGGGAGAAATAAAAACCCTTTCTGGAGAAATAAAAGAACTAAAATCTAATCAAGTTGAAATAAAAAAAGCTACTAATGAGGTGCAATCAAAAATGGAGGCTCTTACTGCTAGGAAGAATGAGGCAGAAGAAAGAATTAGTGATATAGAAGACCAAATGACAGAGAATAAAGAAGCTGAGCAAAAGAGAGACAAACAACTACTGGATCATGAGGGGAGAATTCAAGAGATAAGTGATACCATAAGATGAAACAACATTAGAATAATTGGGATTCCAGAAGAAGAAGAAAGAGAGAGAGAAGCAGAAGGTATACTGGAGAGAATTATTGTAGAGAATTTCCCTAATATAGCAAAGGAAAACAAGCATCAAAATCCAGGAGGTGCAGAGAATCCGCCTGAAAATCAATAGGAATAGGTCCACACCCCATCATCTAATAGTAAAATTTACAAGTTTTAGTGACAAAGAGAAAATCCTGAAAGCAGCACAGGACAAGAAGTCTGTAACATACAATGGTAAAAATATTAGATTGGCAGCAGACTTATCCACAGAGACCTGGCAGGCCAGAAAGAACTGGCATGATATATTCAGAGCACTAAACAAGAAAAACATGCAGCCAAGAATACTTTATCCAGCTAGGTTATCATTGAAAATAGAAGGAGAGATAAAAAGCTTCCAGAACAAACAAAAACTGAAAGAATTTGTAAACACCAAACCAGCTCTACAGGAAATATTGAAAGGTCCTCTAAGCAAAGAGAGACCCTAAAAGTATTATCAGAAAGGAACAGAGACAATATACAGTAACAATCACCTTACAGGCAATACAATGGCACTAAATTCATATCTCTCAATAGTTACCCTGAATGTAAATGGGCTTAATGCCCCATTCAAAAGACACAGGGTTTCAGAATGTATAAAAAAAACAAAACCCATCAGTATGCTGCCTACAAGAAACTCATTTTAGACCTGAAGACACCTCCAGATTGAGAGTGAGGGGGTGGAAAACAATTTACTATGCTAATGGCCGTCAGAAGAAAGCTGGGGTGGCAATCCTTATATCAGATCAATTAGATTTAAAGCCAAAGACTATAAGAGATGAGGAAGGACACTATATCATACTCAAAGGGTCTGTCCAACAAGAAGATCTAACAATTTTAAATATCTATGCCCCTAACATGGGAGCAGCCAATTATATAAACCAATTAATAACAAAATCAAAGAAACACATTGACAAGAATACAGCAATAGTAGGAGACTTTAACACACCCCTCACTGAAATGGACAGATCATCCAAGCAAAAGATCAACAAGGAAATAAAGGTCTTAAATGACACACTGGACCAGATGGACATCACAGATATATTCAGAACATTCCATCCCAAAGCAACAGAATACACATTCTTCTCTAGTGCCCATGGAACATTCTCCAGAATAGATCACATCCTGGGTCACAAATCAGGTCTCAACCAGTATCAAAAGATTGGGATCATTCCCTGCATATTTTCAGACCACAATGCTCTGAAGCTAGAACTCAATCACAAGAGGAAATTTGGAAAGAGCACAAATACATGGAGACTCAACAGCATCCTTCTGAAGAATGAATGGGTCAACCAGGAAATTAAAGAAGAATTGAAAAAAACCATGGAAACAAATGATAATGAAAACACAATGGTCCAAAATCTGTGGGACACAGCAAAGGCAGTCCTGAGAGGAAAATATATAGCGATACAAGCCTATCTCAAGAAACAGGAGGGGCGCCTGGGTGGCTCAGTGGGTTAAGCCTCTGCCTTCAGCTCAGGTCATGATCACAGGGTCCTGGGATCGAGCCCCGCATCGGGTTCTCTGCTCAGCGGGGAGCCTGCTTCCTCCTTTCTCCCTCTCTGCCTGCCTCTCTGCCTACGTGTGATGTCTGTCTGTCAAATAAGTAAAATAAATTAAAAAAAAATCTAAAGAAACAGGAAAGGTCTCAAATATACAACCTAACCCTACACCTAAAGGAGCTCGAGAAAGAACAACAAAGAAAGCCTAAACCCAGCAGGAGAAGAGAAATAATAAAGATCAAAGCAGAAATCAATGAAATAGAAACCAAAAAAACAATAGAACAAATCAATGAAACTAGGAGCTGGTTTTTTGGAAGAATTAATAAGATTGATAAACCCCTGGCCAGACTTATCAAAAAGAAAAGGGAAAGGACCCAAATAAATAAAATCATGAATGAAAGAGGAGAGATCACAACCAACACCAAAGAAATACAAACAATCATAAGAACATATTATGAGCAACTCTATGCCAACAAATTTGACAATCTGGAAGAAATGGATGCTTTCCTAGAGACATATAAACTGCCAAAACTGAACCAGGAAGAAATAGAAAACCTGAATAGGCCCATAACCAGTAAGGAGATTGAAACAGTCATCAAAAATCTCCAAACGAACAAAAGCCCAGGGCCAGATGGCTTCCCAGGGGAATTCTACCAAACATTTAAAGAAGAATTAATTCCTATTCTCCTGAAACTGTTCCAAAAAATAGAAATGGAAGGAAAACTTCCAAACTCATTTTATGAGGCCAGCATCACCTTGATCCCCAAACCAGACAAGGATCCCATCAAAAAGGAGAATTACAGACCAATATCCTTGATGAACACAGATGCAAAAATTCTCACCAAAATACTACCCAATAGGATCCAACAGTACATTAAGAGGATTATTCACCATGACCAAGTGGGATTTATTCCAGGGCAGCAGGGTTGTTTCAACATCTGCAAATCAATCAATGTGAT
>ML106397.1:33420-45523 GCA_003697995.1 Taxidea taxus jeffersonii
CTGTCCGTGGTGCTGATCCTTGCCGCGTCCTCGCTCTGGACCCGGGAGGCGTCGGCCAAGGCAAGTGGGGGGCAGCAGCTCCGCAGAGGGAGGGCTTGCAGATTCATGGCCAG
Organism: Taxidea taxus jeffersonii; assembly: GCA_003697995.1. Lineage (NCBI taxonomy): Eukaryota > Metazoa > Chordata > Mammalia > Carnivora > Mustelidae > Taxidea > Taxidea taxus. The sequence goes on from ML106397.1 coordinate 33,534, forward strand.
GCGTCAAACCATTCCAGGATCTGGAAACCTCTTCCCGGACAGAGCACCTCTAGCGCTAACGGTGACCCATTTAGGAAGCGGTTCAAGGAAACCAGAAAATCCCTCCGCCCATCGGCGGTCAGGGCCAGGGCCCGCCCCTCCGAGGCTCCGCCCAGCGGCCGAGAGAAGAGGACCCAGACAAAGGCTCCCGGATGGCCCTGCACCCTAGAGAAGGATGAGGTCCCCAGATTCATCCGCCTGTTGTGTGGCGGCGGTGTGTGTGTGTGTTTGGGGGAGGGGGTCCCCGCCCGTCCTAATGGATCCGTGCAGACCTAGAGTCCAGCCCTGCCCTGTCCCTCCTGGGCGGTGCCTCAGCTTCCCAGAGCGACCCATAGGGGAAGGGCTATCCCCTATGTCACCGCATCTCTGTGAGGTGATGGGTCTGAACACCAAGCACAGTGCTCAATACTCAGCGGCCCATTGTCAGTAATATGGGTAAGCTACCGCTTAGGAGAGGTGAGCTCTCTCCTGGCCCCAATCGCCCTGACCTCCTTCCATCCCCCACAGCCAGGCCCCTGGCTAGAGCAGGGGCGGGGCCGGGTTGGGCCAGGCTCCACTCCAGGAGGTGCAGGCAGGAGAGCAGCCGCCCCTGCCTACCCATCAGCTGCAGCTGGTGATGGGAAGGAAAAGTTTGCTCACTCCCCTCACCAGGGAGCCCACAGCCACGATGGGATCAGGAAACAGAAATGACCAATGAACAGCCTATCCACAGGGCAGATGGCAGCATCTGCTGGGCCCTCAAGTTACCTACATGGGGCCTGGCCCCGGGGCCTTGGAGCAATTTCTTCGAGTTTGGTCTCTGGAGGCTTCGGAGGACACAGAGGCCAGAAGGAAACAGCTAAACTGTTGTCACTGGTCACCAAAAAAGGCAGTGGTGAAAAGAAAGAAACAATTCCTCTCCCCACAAAATCCACCTCTCTCTGGTTTGAATTGTTAGAAAGGATCAGGTAGTAATTTTTAAAACGTAAGAAAATCAACCCAAAAAGAATGAAAAATAATGAGCAAACCCAGGCAGCCACACCTCTAAGAAGCAGCAAAAAATTTCAGCCAAGGACACTTGTCCAGCACTCAGACTACTGACTCTGCCCTCCTCCCTCCCCTCCTGCCACTCCTGCGCCCTCCCCCCCACCCCAGTTACAGCTCCAGGTGTGGACTTGCTTTTGCTGGATGTGTGTCTGTCCTGGCCAGAGAGGGGAAGGGTGTATAACCAGATCACCACTCCCCCAGGCTCAGGCAGAACTCAGGACTCCCCTCCCTTCCCCCAGTGACCCCTGGCCCTCCAAGGAGCAGATGTTCAGGGCAGGCCTGGCCCCTGTGACCACATTAATGAGCCCTCCACCCCTCCCACCTGGCCTGGGCAGCTGTCAGTGACAGCCCCAGGAGTCCTGATTTGATTTGAGACCATCATTCCCCAGGCTTCCCCCTCTCCCAGCCCCCTTCCTGGGAGCAGGCACAGCTGTTTCTTCAGGGGATTAGGGAGTCTCCCTGGTGCCACCCCTCCACCCTACCCAAGTCACCTCCACCCTAGACAAGAAGTTGCAATTTACATGTCAGCCACGAGGCTGCCCCATCCTGGTTGTAATTAGCTTTTTGTTCTTTCATGGTTTCCATAGCAACAGCCTCCAGAGGAACCCCTTCCGAGGCCCCTTCCCCTTCAAAACCTGTCTCCTCCCACTGCCTCCTTAGGGAAACCCGCCCTGCACCACTCCCACCCTGGGTCCCTGACCTTGGTCCTGACAAAGCCACCCCAGTCCCCTGTTTTGTTCTGCGGGGTGCCCCTGTGGGCAGCAGGCCCCACCCACCTAGCCTGAGCCCAGGGCTGGATGTCTGCAGGGACTGGGAGCCAGAGGGTGGCGTGGCTCTCTCTCGCACCTGCTGTGTGACCTTGGGCAAGGGACAGTCTGCCTGGATTTGGGGACGTGACACCTGTCTCCTAGGTTCCAGTGAGGATTGTACCACCTCCTCTTCCCACATCTGCAAGGTGGGCTAACAATGGAGGGGAGGAGCCCGGTGGTGATGCCGCTCTCCATCCCAAGAGCGGGGCTTTGTTCCTACGTCCCACCCCCCAGACTCCACAGTCCCAGGGCAGGTGCTGTCCAAACCCGCCGCAGGTTTGCCCAGGCTTGGCTGAGCTGAGGGAGAGTCCAGTCCCGGACCAAGGTCACCCCGAGTCTGGCCTCCAACAAAGGAATAGGGTGGGGTCAGGAAGCTGATAATGGTACCAGCGAGGCTGGGGGCTTGGGGGCGGCTTCGGCCGCTTGGAGGACATCCTGTTCCTGGAGGGAGCGGGAGCAGGGCAGACAGAACCATTTTTCGGCTTTGAAGAGGGCGTCCCACCCAAACCTGCCCACCCCACCCATCTCGCTCAAGGCTGAATCGCGACCCCAAAGAAGGGGGCCACGCCCAGGCCGTCCCCGCAGCTGCAGCCGCTGGGGATGGAGCTCAGCCGCCGACTTGCGCTGCGCTCCTGCAGGCCTGAGATAACCCGGGCAGGGCCAGAGAGAAGACGGTGTGGACGTGGCAGGGCAGGGATCCCGGAGCCCCGGCCGCCGGGCGCAGGGCCCGGCTCGTCCCTTTGTTCCTGGCTCCGCAGCGGCAAGCGCGGCTCGGGGTGCGGCGCCTCCCAGCTTCCCTCCCTCGGGGGCCCGGGCTCTGGGTGGGGAGGCGGGCTGCGCGCCGGGGTCGGAGCCCGGAGCCGGGGGCGGGGGCGGGGCGGGGGTGGGGGACGGCGCGCGTCCTCACCTTGGCCCCGATCTGGTTGCCGCACTGGCCGGCCTGGATGTGCACGATCTCCCTCATGCTCGGTGCGTGTGGCGGGCGGCTGCGGGACACGCGCGGACGGGCCGGGGCTGGCTGCGGAGGGTCTGCCGCCCCCGCCGCCCGCTCTTATAGGCTGGGCCCCGCCCGCAGCGCCGGCCTGGCGTCACCGCGCGCGGCCAATCGGGGGACGCCGCCGCAGAATGCCGCACGGGCCCTGCAGCATCAGCACCGCGCATCCCTGCTCCGCTCGGCCGCGCGCTGCGGGGCTCCGCCCGCCGTCACCAGGGTCGGGGAGCGCGGGGTGGGGGGAGGGGGCGGGCGGGAGTCTGGGGGCCCCCGCACATCGAAGGGAGGGGCTGGCGGGCTCCAGGGAGGACAATAGAAGCCCCTCTTGGCTCTCGGACCCCGCCCAGGCTGCCCTCTCGGGTCCCACCGCTGCAGCGGCCCCACCCCACGGGTTTGCAAGGACAGTCTTTCTTCCCCACACCCGTTCAGGGACCAACCCCATGTTCCCACCCCCAAAGAACGAGATGGATGCTTCGCGGCTCCCTGTCTTGTGGTATGAAGGGACAAACAAGGTACTCTGAGCTCGCTGGGTTCCTTAGGAGTGGGGGAGGCAGGGAAAGGCTGCAGCAGGCACTGAAACCTCCAGAAGAAAGCATGGGGCAGGGCTCAGAAACGCCGAGTCAGAAGGACGGTGGGTTACAATGGCAGCTCTGAGCTTCGGGCCCTTCTCTGCAGTGGGGATTGCCACCTGCCCCTCCCCCCTCGGGGGGCTGCCATGAGAATGCAAATGGACCTGGTCCTGGGGCTGCTTTGTACCCCTGCCAGGCACAGTGTCTGGTATGGAGCTGCTGCTCAGTGAGTACTGCTGTCAGGAATTATCCAAAGGACACAAGCCAGGCGAGGTACTGACAGGGTGGGGAATGGTGGGCAGTGACTTCTGTCTGATTCCCGTCCTGGTGTCACCCGGACTCCTGGACTCTTGGTCCAAGTGAGGCCAACACAACGGGGTGATAGAGGCTAAGCAGTGAGACGGTGTGCATAAGGCAGAGATGGGGGATTCCGGGGCAGGGTGGGAGAGGGCCCACTTGTGGGAAGGGAAAGGAGGGTATGAATGAGACTCACAGTGCAGGCGTTACATTACACATGAAGAACACTGCTGGCTTAATATCCTACCGGGGTCAGACGCTGTCGTGAAACAGCCTTATAATAAGGTCCTTCTGATATTTCAGTATCAGAACCTTGCAGGAAGGGTCTCGGTCACGGTGCACGGAGGTCCCACAAGTAGTCAGCTGGACAGGCCTGTGGTGTGCCTGTGTCTAGGCTACACTCAGGAGTGCACCGACAGGGTGTGGCTGTGCATAAGCCCCTCTTTCCCCCCCACCCTGAAGCTCTCCAGTTCAGCTAGTCTAGAAATGGGTCTTTTGTTCTCAAGAGACACCCCTCCCCCACAACGTGTCCATGATGCGGCTTTCTGTGGTTGGCTTCTGGCTGCCTGGGGTCCCTGCCTGTCCCCACCCAGGGGGTCCTTGGTAAGCATTTGGCTCTTCCCCAAAACTGACTGCACCTCCCCGTCCGAGCAAAGGAAAGTGCTTTGCAGCACCCTGTTGGCCAAGCCCCATTATCCACATGCCCTGTCTCCCTGCGTGATGGCGTCGGGCCAGGCCACCTCTCCCTCCATCCCCAGAGGACTCTGGTGCCAGGTTCAAGGCTGACTCACTGTCCTGTCTCCCAGCAAAGGCTGGCCCTGCCGGGAACCAGCGCCTGGTCTCAAGGCCAGCAGTTTGGGCGGAAGCTGCCAGCAGGGGTGGGGCCTGGCTGGGGCAGAGGTGGGGATGGCTGGCCAGCAGCTACCGAAGATTTGAGGCATTATCAGAATGCCTCAAATTGGCTGATACCATCACCCTTGCCATCGCCGAACCTGCATCAGGAAGGGGGTCGGGCTCCCCCGTGAGAATCCCAGGTTCGCAACAGAGGGAGGACCCAAAGGCTGTCTGTACCAGGCAGCAGGGCTCACCCCAGATGGCCACTCCCTTCGGGGCTTGGATTCTGACAGTCCCTGGACAGCCTCACCCCACTCTGGGAAGTCTTGCCTCAAATACTTCCTTGGGGGGCTGTCCAGGGGGAGAGCAGACCCCAACCCCCAGCACACTCCACACTGCAGGCAGACTGGAGGAGGGGCGGCAGGACTGGGTGCGAGAGGGGTGGGCTCAGGCTGAGGTCACACATGGGTCACGGTGGTCATGCTCCTGCTGCAGCTGAGGGCAGCCTGGACAGTCCGGGTGCTGAGTCGGGTCCCCATGGAGGTAACTGGGCTGGGGAAGCTGCTGTTTCTCAGTGTAGTTGCTCTGAGGTGGAGTTTCCACCATGGAGAGAAAGCTGAGAACTAGGCCCAGGGTGGGTGTGATTGGGGCCCCCACATTCTCCCCTTGGTTAGGCCTCAAGCACTCTGGGTCCTTGGAGGCTGTGGCCTCTTCACCTGGGCAGGCCTGCCATGGTTTCTGCCTGGTTTCTGGGATTCACTTCTCCCTGTCCATCAACCTCAACCCCACCCCTCCCCTCCCCCTTCCTCCTCACTCCAGCTTCAAGCACTTTCCAGAAGGAGGCAAGGCAGGGGGCCATGAGTGTGCACGAAGCACAGCATTTATTACCAGACTGCTTCCCTGAGGCCCTGGATACTGATCCCTGACTCAGGCCGACAGCCTCTGCCCTGGCCAGAGCAGGTGTTGGCCTGCCTGGTCCGCTGGGGACAGGCAGCACACACGGATGGGCCCCCGGCTCTCTGGTCACCACTGAGCCTTAGATCAGCACCCACTCCACAGTAGACACAGTCCCTCAGCCTGAAACAGGAGCTCCCTGCTTCCTGGAGCAGTCCTGTGCAGCCAGTTCTTGCTGGTCATGAAGCCCCTGTTGCAGAGGCTCTCCTGGGAGGAGTGCTCCTCCTGCGCCCCCCGCAGACACTTCACACCCCAGCAGACAGCTGCAGCAGAGGTGGGTGTGCAGAGCTTGCCTGCTCCCTGGGTGGAGGTGGAGCGCTCCCAGAGTCGGCAGAGACATGTCCAGAAGCTGGGGACCTGCCTCCAGTGCCTGTGGTCCCACTGTGTCCCCAGCCTCCTCCGCTGTCCACAGCCTCTCCTGGAACCTGGCGCACCTTCCTTTCTCTGGCCCCAGAGGGTCTGTGCCGCCACACCTCCAGAGACCATCTCATCTGCCCTGTCAGGCTCACACATGCCACGGGACACAACCGCCGCCCTCTACCCAATGCCCCGGCCAACCCGCAGCCTCACCAGGAGCACAGCACCACCTCCTGCAGCGTCTTTCGGAGCTCCTTGCTACGGAAGGCGTAGATGAGGGGGTCGGCGATGGAGTTGCAGATGATGAGGGTGAGGAAAAGGTTGAAGTTCTTGAAGACACAGCCGCAGATGGGGTGTTGAGGGCAGAGGACCATGAGAGAGAGGTGCAGGAAGAAGGGGCCCCAGCAGAAGAAGAAGATGCCCAGCAGGACAGTGAGCGTGGCGGCGCCCTTGAGGCCCAAGCCCTGGCAGGCCCGGCACTGCCTCTCGTGCAGCCGGGCGATGCGGCGGGCGTGCTGGCAGGCCCGGGCCAGCATGGGCACGTACAGCCCCACCATGAGCGCCAGCATGGCCACGAAGAAGCTGACAAGGCAAAGCAGTACAGCCACGTGGTTGTAGCAGGCGATGAAGAGCGCACTGGAGAGCATGCTGGCCAGCCAGATGGCGGAGATGGCGCTCCAGGTTCGGGCCAGCGTGACGATGCTGTGATAGTGCAGTGTGTAGAAGATGGAGATGTAGCGGTCCACGGCGATGGCGCCCAGGAAGCAAAGGCTGGACACCATGGCGCCGCAGACGAGCACGTCGATGGCGTCGTCCAGCTGCTGCACCACGGCGGCCTGGGCGCCCGCCTCCAACAGCAGTAGCACGGCCATCTCCAGCACGTTGCTCACGCTCACCAGCAGGTCGGACAAGGCCAGGCAGCAGATGAAGTAATACATGGGCGAGTGCAGGTTGCGGTTCTTGGCGATGGCAGCCACCACCAGCACGTTCTCCAGCACGCTCACCAGCCCCAGGCTGAGGAAGAGCCCACTGGGAACAGACACCTCCAGGCACTGGGGCCCTGTCTGGTTGGCAGGCAGCCTAAGCGGAGGGATGGCTGGGGGCATGGAGTTGAGGGAGCCCAGCAGCCTCCTCTGGGGGCCCTCCACAGACATGGTCCCACCAGGGAGCAGGCGTCCCGCTCAGCTCATGGCTCCACCAGCAGGGCTTGCGACCCACCGGACGGCGCTCACACTCTGCCTCTCCCTGTCTGCACCCACGTCCGCTCGGCCATGATCCCACTGAAGAGACCCCTGCTTCCCACCAGAGTGGTCGCTTCCCAGCCGGGACCCCAAGCCCTCAGGGACCAATCCTCTAGTCTCTCTGGACCCCAGACCCTCAGTCCACCTCCCCAGCTCCTCTACGGAGGTACCGTTGCTTGGGTCCAGACATACGTTTCTGGGCGGCTTGCTGCCTTGTGGCTGGCCAGGCCTCCTGCTCCTCCAGGCAGGGTGGGCTGAGGTCCCAGAAAGAATGAAGCCTTTCTGCACATCTTTAAAGTCCCCGGAACCCCTCCCCCTGAGGGTGGCCACATGATGGGCATGCACCCTGGACACACAGTCAGAGACCACCCACGCTCGGCTTCCTCTGGGCAGCACCAGTGGTGGCCAGAGCAACACCTCAGACTGGGGCTCGGCGGACATCTCCCCTCTCACCAGTGCTCAGCCCACCAGCGCCCCCAGCCCCGCTGCCCTCCCAGGGGCCTCCGATACAGGGGCCTCCTCTACATCTGCTCCAGGTCCCCTGCAAACTCCACCGCCTCCTGGAGCCATTTCTGATCTCTGGCCACCCACCCGATGCCAGTCTGCCTTGGGAATAGTCATTGGCTGTCGACCACCCACCCCCAGCCTGAAGCCCTAACTCCCTACCCCATGTTAGATGCTCAGTCAGGGCAGCCCCTGCCCCCTAGGAGCCCTGCCCTGTCCCCGGAGCCCTGAGGGAGGGCTCTCACTCTGCCTCATTCTCTCATGGGGGAGAGGGGCAGAGACAGAGCTGCCTGCCCCAACCGGGGACAGCCCCCACTTCCTCCCCAGAGAAACCACTTCAAAGGCGGCCACGGGGTGGGGTGCAGTCGGAGGGCCTGCGGGCACCTGCTCTGGCCTCCCTCCAGGGCGCTCCTAGCACTTTCTCCCTGCAGACTGGAGTTCCTCCTCTGAAGAGGGGAAGCGGGAGGGGGAAACAGACAGTTTGCAGACAGGGGGAGACAACTTGAGGCCACAAGGAAGGAGGTTGGGCCCTGGTTGGGTGGTGGTGGCAGGGCTGGGAGGGAGGGTTCCCTGTGACATTCCTGTTCAAGCCTACTCCCCTCCGCCCAGAGCCAGGCGGCCCACTCACAAACATTAATCATCCCTTACATCTGCACCACCCCACAGACAAAGCTGTCCCCTACTTGGTGCTTCTCGTTGAAGAACGTCACACATCGAAGTACAGGAACTGTGAGTATGCGGGCTCGTGGGTGCCCCAACCTAAACACAGCCAGGAGAGCAGCACCCAGACCCATCCAGAAAACGTTAATTGCTCCCGAACAGTTCGGGGGTCGGCTTGCCCTAGGGGGCCCTCTGTGACATCCTCGTGGCTGTGTGGAGTGGTCTTTGGAGGACAGACCCCACTGGGCATCTCCTGTTTCTGGTCCCATCTTTGGTGGATACAGGGCACAGGGCAGCATGTAGGAGTGTGGACCTGTTGGCCTGTTACTGGCAGAGCATGAGGACCCCAGCCCCCATCTCCCCACAGATAACAGAAGACAGCCCCACAAGCCACAGGCACCAGGCACAGGATGGGCCCACACACCAAGCTCCCTGCCCTCTGTGGACTTCACCCCTCCCATCCTCTCCACCTGATGGAGAACCCCAAAGGGATCAGAGGTTCCCAGGACCACAGGGTGGTGCCATGGCCAGTGACGGTGGTCCCAGAAGCAGTGAGGGACTGTGCAGGCACCACTGCTGTGAAGTCCAGCTCCGTCCCTGCCACGTGGGTCCCAAGACTCACACTGCAGCTGTCCATCACCAAGGCCCACCTTCCGCTTCTGGGGCAGTCTGCCAGGGAAGGAGCCAGCGGGGGGGCGCCTCTGTGTCCACACACTGCCAGGGTGTGGTATCTCTAGCTCCATAAAGGAGGCTTTTGAGACGGACATGCTCCCCCCACCCCCAGCCCCTGGGACTTCAAAGAGCCTGAGAACTGGAGGGCCTCTGGCTGGCAACCAGTCCTTTTCCTGCTGAGGCCTCGAGACTTCCCATCTGGTTCTGATGTGCCCAATGGGCACTTCACGGGAGGGAGATTCAACTTTGTGATTAGTTACGGTTATGAGGGAAATGTCTATATGAAATCCCAGATAATCTTAAGGCCAATGATAACAACTTGCTCTCTCATGCCCCTGGAAGTGAGAACTAACCACAACTGTGCAACCTGAGACCCACACAAGGAGGCTGAGAACAGGAGCGCCAAGGACAGTGCCTGGCACACACCAGGCCCGCATCGTGCAAGCACTAGATGTGGAAACGAGCTTCACAGGGCAGCTGGGTCCAGTGAGAGAGCAGTGTCTAGCCATGGCCACACCAGGAGGTGGGGATCAGTGCCTGACCAGAGGGCCCAGGCCCTGCTTCCTTCACGGAGCTCCCCGAGGGCCAGCCAGGAAACGGAGTCCAGGGAGCAGCCACACAGCTTCTCCTGGCTCTTGGCAGGATGGGATCTCAACAAGGCCTGGCCCAGAACTGCGTCACAGGGACTTCTCTGAACCTGGAGAGGACAACACCATGTGCTCACCCTGTGGTGTCTGTGCTAAAGACCCTGGGGTAGGGTCTGACTTCGCGGGAGAGAGCATAACCCATCAGCACTGTCCACGGGCAGCAGGCCTGGGAGGAGCCCATTTACCCCTGCCTGGACCCTGCGGAGCAGGGCAAGCCTTTAGAGCAGATGCTCCGATGTGAGAGAGCTGGCCGTCTCGCCAGCTCCATGGAAACGGGCTGCAAGTAATGACCTAAACCTGAGCAGTCTGGCTAAGTGCTGATGACATGATCATCTCTCAGTACAGCGGGCCCAGAAGCAAGCAGTCTCACCATGGCCTGGGCCCACCCTCTCTCTGCGCACTCTCTCTAGGACACTGGCTCTATTCTGGAGGTCACCAACTCCTGGTCGTTAAAGGGCTGCTGCGACTTTGGATACATGTCCCCATGAGGGTGTACTTAAGGAGAGGCAAGGTGCCAAGCTCACCCTGCTTGCCTGTCTCCATCAGAGGAGAGACCCCTTCTTGGAGGAGCCCAGCAGACCCCCATCCTGTTGGCTGAAGCTTGTCACAGGACACCCTCATGGGACAAATGTGGATCTAGGCCAGCCTGGGATTATGTCGGTCTTCCTCGATCCCGCTCACCAAATCCAGGTACAGGGACAAGGACTGAAGTCTGGGTAGTAACCGACAGACACCAGCATGGCCGCAGGGCACCGTCCTTGCCACACGTGTTCACGGCAGAGGCTTTCGTTGCTGACCCCCAAATGCGGGGAGTCCCCCAGCTGGGAACTTCTGAGAGGACAAGCTCACAAACCACCCCTCCGCCACCGCCAACAGATGACTGCACAACCGTGTCTACAGCATTGTGGGGGACTTCCCAGCAGGCTCAACCACATGGATCTTGGCCCAGAGTGAGTGACCAGCACACCCGCTGGGGTGGAGGTCAGGGCTGGGAGGGTGGCCCAGTATACTGGCAGCTCACCACCTCAGTGTCCTTGACTCTTCCACGACCCACCGGGTTCCTGAGCTCCAAGCAGCTCTGTGTGGTGCTGAGTGGCAGGGGGGCCAGGACTTGCCCCAGGTGATGACCCCTCCCCCACACTCTGTTCACCTCCCCTCCCCCCCAATCAGACGACCCCTAATCTCTGCCACATACAGTCTCCAGAGCCGCCAGGACATCCTTCCCAAGGTCCACCTCTCAGCCTCCCTCCAGCCCAGGGCTGCCCTTAAGTTTCCCAATAAAGCCACTATGACTCTGCCTCGGTGGTACCCAGCCCTAGGACTCTGGTGTCAGCCCCTTTAGCCTCTGGCCAGCCTGTTCCAGGTTTCCAAGGGAAGCAAACATCTTGGTGTTCTCAGCTGGGATGTTGCAGTGGAATCCTGTGGGACCTTCTCCACTCCATGGCCCAGACTGTGGGGGCAGGGCGGCCACAGAGAGAGCTCACATGGGGTTGGGGCTTGGCTCCATGTGACCGTGGGCATTCATGTTCTCTGCTTGGATACCTTGGAGGCTGGGCGGATCCAGGAGCCACCTGCCTCACACTGGGCAGATTCCAGCCCCAGGAAAGAAGAGCTCACGCTGCAAGGAGCGTGACCCATTCACATTTATAGGAGACACAGGAGGCAGGCGGACGGCACATCAGCATTTCTACTCCAGGGAACTGGCCAATTCCGACCAGAACAGCAATCAGGAACATAATTGTACAGCGTTGGGGCACGGCAAATCCGCGGGCTCAGTCCCACTCCCCGTCCCCCTCAGGGTTGTCCTCGCGAGCTGCCTCCACGTCGTGGAAGTGGAAGTTGGCCATCATGTCCCGCACGGCCAGCATCAGCCTGTTCAAGCCTTGGTTGTGGTTCAGACCCCCAGCTCCTCCATCCTCCAGCCGCTCCCCCTGCAGCAATGAGACTCGTCTGAACTGGGGCTGTCCTGGGTCCTGAGGCCCAGTGCTCCCACCCCAGCTCACCCAGGACCCTGCTGGGAAGAGGAAGCTTCAGACCCAAACACAAGGTCAGGCCCTAGCATGAGGTCCAGGAGCCATGCCTTGGGGAGGGGCCAAGGTGGCCGCTACAGTTTCAGGGACGCCCACGGCCCGGCCTGAACCCACGTGGCAGAGAGAAACCAAAACGTGCTCACGTACCTCCATGGTGTAATTGGGCAACAAAGACCGGAAAAAGAGAGCAATTGTGTTTCCATGGCTGACGGGACTCAGCCTGAAAAAGGAGGAAGGAAGGTCAAAGGGTGCAGCTGTGCACCCTGCCCTGGGGTTGGGGGCAGGGTGCACCAAGGCAACCCGCACAGCAGCTGGGGCACAAGTTCAGGCCTCCCAGGGAAGGTCATGGGGGGGGGGGGG
>ML106397.1:55787-68266 GCA_003697995.1 Taxidea taxus jeffersonii
TAAAAAAAAAAAAAAAAAAGAAAAGGGAAAAATGGTAACCATGAAAAGAACTGGTGTAGCAGGACACGGATGTCAACACGCTTCTGGGTGGGAATGAGCAAGACAGAGCACGAGGGGGCAGCCAGACTGGGAGGCCCGGCTCCCAAGATGCTGTGCTTGGACTGCCCCCTCCCTTCAGTTGTGTGCCCCACCTCCGTGACCTGGGGGTCTCTGCTGCAGGGGCCAGACCGCCCTCTTGAAGCTGTGGCCACAAAGAGGTTATGTACTGTCACTGACGCTTTTTTTCTTAAGCTGAGTAACAGGCAGGTGGACATGTGGACACTCTTCTCTATACTTTGATAATCTGAACCATTTCACTGAGAAAAAAAATATGAGTAAGGACTGGTCTGTATTAGGAACATAAAAAAGCATGTTTCTTCTCCCAACAAGAAGGCAAAACTGCAGGAGAAAAAACATGGTACCTGAAAAGCATGGTCAAAATCTAAAGAAAACTCATCACTACCTCTAAAATTTTGAGCTTCTAGCCCTGAAATCTTGGCCAGCTTAATTTTTGTCCATCAGCAGCAAAGCCAACACAGGGTTTAGATTCTGGGATAAATCTGATCTTTGTTATGTAACAATTCTCAGTGCTTGATGACCTTTGGGAGATGCAGTGAGAAATGCTCTGAGCACAGGGTCTGTTTGCAGGACTGTGTGTCGGAGGGGTGGGTGTCCAGCTTTCCGGACCCCCAGCACAGAGGCCAGCTCTGACTGGGAGTGTGGATGCTCAGAACTGCCTGGTCCTTGGAACCACAGATAGAGCCCAGCTGTGCACTGAGCAGGGGAGCAGGCAGACACCAGCAGGGCAGCGGGAGGGCTGTCCCTGGAGGCTGTCGGGTGAAGAAGCCGTGCACAGGCCCTCTGCAGAACTGAAGGGGCTGCCAGAGAGGACAACCAGGAACACACCGAGTCTATCTGTGCAGAGGGTAAGGAATGAGGGACATGAGGGAACCGGAGCTTCTCAGGGAAGCCTTTGGTGGGACTTCAAATGTTAAATGGATATTCTAGAAGTATACTGCTACTATAAACACAGTAACTATAATCACTGTGAACAACTATTTGCACAAACAGAAGACTAAGCAGAAATAGGAAGGAACAGCAAAGACGGACCAAGCCGACCCAAACCAGTGGAACAGGGTGGGGAGAGACAACGTTCAGCCAGGTGACAAAGAGGAACATCCTGAAGTGACAATGTTTTCCATCAATATTCTGAAAGAAGACAAAGTAGAAATCCTTGTATCCTGAATTAACTTAACACCCAAGATAAAACCAAAAACCATTAGAAAATAACAAGAAAAACTGCTCGTCGACAACATTAGACAGAATGTAAAACCCCAACCCCGCCACAGGTCAGACAGCGGGGGCTGCCGTACTTGGAGGGCAGTGGAGACCTGGAGCTGACCGCAATACAGGGAGAGCCACTGCTGGGCAGTGTCGCTAGAAATGACCCCCAGCCACAGGGAGACGGCAGCCCACACAGCAGCCCACACAGCAGCCGACACCTGTGCCCCAGGGCGCGTGCACTCCCCTCGTCCACCTGCGTGGGAAACAGCGCCTAGAACCCAGCCAGGCAGAACCAGGCGGTGCGGCACGCGGCAGAGGGGCCCAGATGGGGGCAGTAAGCTCTCCTGAATGGTTATCTTGGAGGGGGGCTCAAAGGAGACAATTCTATTCTAAATTGCCCCCATTTTTTTTTTAAGATTTTGAGAAAAAGAGAGAAAGTGCGCGCACACAAGAGCATGTGCCTGCGGGGGTGCGGGGCTGAGGGATAAAGAGATAAGCAGACTCCCCTCTGAGTGCAGAGCCCAAAGTCAGGCTCGACCCCAGGACTCCAAGATCATGACCTGAGCTGGAAATAAGGGTCTGATGCCCAAGCGACTAAGCCAGCTGGTGCTCCTTGCCTTAAATTTTCTATAACAATCATTTAATTCCACATTTAGAAAAAATACATATACTGAAAAGACAAAGCTTCTGCCGGTGTGGAAGCTCCCAGTCAGAACCGGCCTCTGTGCTGGGGGTCGGGAAAGCTAACACCCACCCCTCTGACACACAGTCCTGCAAACAGACCCTCGTGCCCACAGCATTTCTCTCTGCGTCTCCCACAGGTCATCAAGCACTGAGAACTATTACATAACAAAGATCAGACTTATCCCAGAATCTAAACCCCGTGTTGGCTTTGCTACTGATGGAGAAACAAAAGTTAAACTGGCCAAGATTTCAGGGCTAGAAGCTCAAAATTTCAGGACCTCCAGAATCTCTGTAAAATTGTGACTCATGCTAGCAAAGGCGGTGTGAGGGTTGGAGCCCAGCGGTCATGAAACAGTCAAACATCAGCTCCTCCCTGACCCTTCAGGTTCTACAGAACCAGAAAGCAGAACCAGAAATTCGAAGGCTTTCCTTTTGCAAGGAGCTTTACCTCCCCTCCCCCAAAGGCTCAGAGGCCTTGAGAATGCTCCCGCACATTTTTGAGAACAAAGCCAGTGTTGCGCTTACCTTTGTTCCCCAAGGACAGCTCGAGCCCCAAAATACCTTTTCAGCTCTGTGTCTGGATTCAAGTGTCTGGAAAATGGAAAATTTTACAAAGAAAAACGAGATGGAGTTCTTCTACGAGTCTGGGAATTCTGAAAGGTCACATAAACCTCAGCAGGGAGAACGGCTACTCTGACAGGAAAGACAGCTGGCAGGCCTGCTTTCCTCCAAACCATGCGGATGGAAACAGAGGCGGCCAGGACCTACACACCAAGCAAGGCTGGCTCACTGACTCGGGAAAGAAGATGGATTTTGGAACACTGGCAACAGTCTCCTTAGTAAGAACAGGGTTTCATTAGGCATCTACTAGGACGAGAGAGGAATAATTTATCACAGAACAACATCTTACTTCAATACCGCTCAAGAAAAAAACATTCCCAGATATATAAAGCTAAAGGACGAGTCCTTGGAAACAAAATATTTCCCCTTTCCTTCTTTCTCCTTGTTCCTATTGCCTAAATGTTTGGCAATAAACCTACATTGCTGGGGCGCCTGGGTGGCTCAGCTGGGTGGTTAAGCCTCTGCCTTCGGCTCAGGTCATGATCCCAGGGTCCTGGGATCGAGTCCCGCATCAGGCTCTCTGCTCAGCAGGGAGCCTGCTTCCACCTCTCTCTCTCTGCCTGCCTCTCTGCCCACTTGTGATCTATGCCTGTCAAATAAATAAATGAAATCTTTTTTTTTTTTTAATTAAAGATTTTATTTATTTGTCACATAGAGAGAGAGCGCAGGAGTGAGCACAGGCAGACAGAGTGGCAGGCAGAGGGAGAGCAGGCTCCCTGCTGAGCAAGGAGCCCGATGTGGGACTCGATCCCAGGACGCTGGGATCATGACCTGAGCCGAAGGCAGCTGCTTAACCAACTGAGCCACCCAGGCGTCCCTAAATGAAATCTTTAAAACAAAACAAAAACAACAAGCCTACATTGCTTTTAGATATAGGAAGTCTTTTACAAATGTTTTTTTTCCTTTTCAGGGAGTCTGTGTCTCAGCAAAGAAGAGAGGAGCTGTACCTGTGCTCCACATACAGGACGTGCTTCTTGGAGCTGAGGGGAGGCGGCCCGGGACGGTTGAAACCACTGCTGTCCTCAATCCTCTCCAAGATGCGATCGATATCTTCCAGCCCATTTTCCTAAAAACACCAGAACAACATATTAATCACCACAATGACTTTATTTTAAATGTCGTAATAATAACAAAATTATTTTTACAAGAAACCCGCACTATATTGTTTACGTTCAGAAAGACAGTATAATCCCGATACTGAGTCCTACACATATATTTAGAAAAAAGGAGAGAGTTCGCACTGGCAGGACTACAGAACCAGAAGGACCCTTGAAGGAACTCAGTCACGAGCCCAACTGCTAACCCTATAGGAGTCACCTCGCCAGGTGGGACTTGGGACCCAAACTACCAGTGACAGGTCCAGAAAGCTACAACCTCCTCAGGAGACTCTGCATCTGACGGTGAAGAATGAAGGGAAAACAGGGTTCTGACAACAGAGTGCACCTGGAGGCTCACACCTCACCATCCCATCAGTCCGGCGGCCTAGAAAAGCTCAGGCCATGGGGGCAACAGACTGAGAAAGGACTCTGCCGGCCAGAGAATGTCACTTCAGATGGTGGCCAGGACATGGATATCAAGAGTGAGGAGGTCTAACTCTCAAGGAACAAAGCAAAGAAACATAAGCCAAACTTGGCTTAGTGACTTTCCCTGACCTCTGAACTAGATTCCTAATGGGAAAAAATCAAAACACCAAATAAAAATGAATCGCTTCTACCACCACCTTGAGAAACAGCCAGATGCACATACCAAAATTTCTCCTGTAGTGTTTTTCTTATTTTTCTGTTTCTTTTTCTTCTTTCGGAGTTTGCCACTTATATTAGACTAACAAAAGAAGCACATTTTGGTCAATGGAAAGAGACAATAAAATCTTAAAATCTGACAACTAAAGCAGCAAGCTGAAGAGGGACATGGGAACACAGGCTTGGCATCCCTCCCCTCCCACCCTGAATGTCCTAGGAACTCACCTGCTTCTCCAACACATACCTCCCACCAGCCTACAAGGCTGGGCCTACATCCAACTTTTCCCCTCCCTCCTTCTTGAGGACTCGGGGCTTCCCAGGGCCTCAAGAGACTCACAGGGCCCAAACCATCCACCCATCTGCCCAATGCTTTCATCTTTCACTTTGCCAACCACCCTCCCTACCACACGTAGCTGCCCTGGAGACCGGGGCCCCTGCACACCTCTTCCCACACCCTTGGTGCCTCTGCCGGAACCCCTCTGGTGCCTCCACCTGGCCACCTCCCTCCTTGCAGTGTCCAGCTCCCCACCATCCTGAGCTTGGACAGGGGTCCCACTCCACCCATGAGTCCGGTCTCTCCAGCTCTACTTATCTATGTTTCTGTAACCCTCTCAACTAGAGGTCCCGGGAAGGCAGAGTTGTCCCCAAACCCAGCAAGCTCATAAGCACTTGCTGCACAAACATGCAGAAGCCCCCCCCCAAGAGACCCCCTCCTGTGCCACACACCATAGCTACACCGTGACACTCAATGGGGCTGCGGTTCCTCAATGCCTGGCCCCCCCCAGAGCCCCGGCCCACTGGACCAGAGCTGCGACCACACAGTCCCAGAGCACACACGGGCTGCGGAGCACAAGCAGACCCTCCCCAAGTGTGAAGGCAGGTCGCGTGCCACGGAACCTTGTCGAGGGACCCTGTATGTGCCCCCCCTTGAGAGCTGCCTGCAAATCTTCTCCAGGGTCCCAAGGAAATCGTGGGGCAGCTGCAAGGGCCGAAAATGACAGCACAGAGGGCGTGTGGTGGCTCCCCATACCTGCTCCGGGGACGCTGCCTTGTCAGCCGCTTCTCCAGCCTTCTTGCAGTCTGCACCTCCACTCTGCGACCTTCTTTTACTCCCTGACACCACAGCGCCCGTGAGCAGACCATCAGGTCTCTCCCCACTCAGCACAGGTCCCTCCTCTAGGTCTTCGATGTTGATCTGAAGAGACATGGGCGAGAACAAGGGTGTTCCAGGTCTCCCGGTCACCGAGTAAACGGTGATACTGAGCTGTGTCAGAGTGGAGAGCGGGGCAGGGCTGGGGCGGGGACACCTATGCAGGGTCGCTCTGAGGTCACAGTGGGAAGAAAAACACCCATGTCAATGTACCCGGCAGAGCCGTCGTTCTTACCTTCTCGACAAGCCCTCCTTTAGGGTCATCTTAGTCAACGAACCCCAGAGATGCTAGGGCCCAGGGTGGCTCCATGTGTCTCTGTCTTTACAGCTGACATAATGAAGAATCCCCAAACCTTACAACCTATCTCCCTTGCTGAACACCACCCCAGGGCAAAGATCTCTAAACAACCTCTCCATGTTCCTTCCTGCTACCTGGAGCTCTAGCTCAGTTCATCTACAGTAGCGGACAGGGCAAGGAGCTAAGGAAAAGGTACCTAGGGACTGACTTACCTAGAGACTCTTCTGATAATAGAAGGAACTCACACAATAGAACCTTGCACAGCACTGCAAAAGAGCGGGCTGTGCACACACACTCACACTCACACTCTGGAGGTGAGATGCAGGCGGGGTGGGTACGAGTCACTGGACAAGTTCTGGCCCTTCAGCCAGTCAAGGAATAAACAAACAAAAGAGGCCAA
The DNA here is from genome assembly GCA_003697995.1 of Taxidea taxus jeffersonii. Classification (NCBI taxonomy): domain Eukaryota; kingdom Metazoa; phylum Chordata; class Mammalia; order Carnivora; family Mustelidae; genus Taxidea; species Taxidea taxus. The sequence goes on from ML106397.1 coordinate 62,003, forward strand.
TACAGAACAATGAGGACGTTTCATCATCCGCGTGGGATGGATCCCATCTAGGGCACTGAGGCCCAAAAATAAAACTGAGTCTTCAATTTAGGGCATCTGAAAAATGTAAAGCTCAAAACATAAAAATAAAAATACGATCTCCTTTAACCCCCACAACCCTGAGATAACTTTCTTTTTTTAAATTGAGATCAAAGGGCACCTGGTGGCTCAGTGGGTTAAGCCTCTGCTTTCGACTCAGGTCATGATCTCATAATCCTGGGATGCAGCCCCACCTCTCAGGCTCTCTGCTCAGCAAGGAGCCTGCTTCTCCCTCTGCCCTCTCCCTGCTTGGGCTCTCTCTGTCAAATAAATAAAATCTTAAAAAAAAAAAGCCAAAAACCTAATACTGGGGGGAAGAAAAAAAAAGGACACCTGGGTGGCTCAGTCAGTTAAATATCTGCCTTCCACTTGGGTAATGATCCCAGGGTCCTGGGACTGAGTCCCACATTGGGCTCCCTGCTCACAGGAAGTCTGCTTCTCCCTCTGCTGCTCCCCCTTGCTTGTGCTCACTCTCTCTCTCTTACAAAAAAAAAAAAAAAAGAGAACAAACCTGAGATCATACTGTACCTGGTGAGCTTTCATTTTTTTTTTTTTCTTTTTGAACCTACTGTCTCAACTGGGAAAATATCAAAGAAAAGAAAGCAGGAACAAGTTTTTGTATCCTTTGGTTTTGCTTGCTTTGTTCACCAAGGAAGGCTTCCAAGTGGCAAAGATAAATTTCAGGAGTATATTATGCTTGTCTGTCTATAAATCCATACCTGACTTGAAAACACTAGAATCCTACCAAAGCAGCATCTGTCCCAGCACCACCAATAGTACAGAGATTCCCACTGTGGACACCTTCTTTTGAGTGAGAGCGTTGTAAAGCCAGGGGCCCAGGTGTGGTCTGGTTGGTTTAGATTTGGGAACAAAGAAAGAAAAACTGGACTGAGGCCTCCCGGGACATTTATTCTAAACAATGGGGTCCGTGGGGGAACTGGCACCCACATTTTCTCCAGCATTCAACCAAATGGTACCTTCAACGCTTCCAGTGAAGCTGGGTGCTGGCCGACTCTTTTTTTTCTTAACATTTATTTCTTTAATGGGCACCGTGGTGGCTCAGTTGGTTAAGCATCTGCCTTCAGCTCAGGTTGTGGTCCTGGGGACCCGGGAACCTGAGATCAAGGGGAGGGGGGGTCCACACTCAGAGGGGAGTTTGCTCCTGCCTCTTCCTCTCCCTCCCCTCTCACATGTGCTCTTTCTCCTACTAAGTAACAAATCTGTAAAAAAAAAAAAGGGGGGGGGTATTTATTTATTTAAGAGCAAGCCAGTGTGTGCACCAGGGTAGGGGGACGGGTAGAGAAAGAGGGAGAAAGACACTGGTGCAGACTCCCCACTGAGCACACAGCCCCAGGTGGGGCTCCATCCCAGACCTTGAGATCATGACCTGAGCCAAAATACAGAGTTAAGCACTTAAATGACTGAGCCTCTCAGGCATGCCTCCCCTTATGATTTTCTTAATAACGCTTTCTTTTCTCCAGCTTACGTTAAGAACACAGTACACAGACCATCCCTGTGTGTGCGGCTGACTGTTTCTGGCCATGTCTTCTCACAAGATTTCAGAACCAAGCAATTCCTGGCCAAGAAACAAAAGCAGAACTGTCCCATTCTCCAGTGGATTCGGGTGAAAAGTAGTAATGAAATCAGATCCAACTCCAAGAAGCGGCGCTGGAGAAGAAGCAGGCTGGGTCCATGGGGCATCACACATCATGCGATGACATACCTAGCTGGCACACGTATTTAATTAAGCTGCATGAAGACCATGTTCTATCCTATCATTCTGTGAACATCCTTCCTACCTGCCCAACAGACATGTTTTCTCAGGGAAATGATTTTTTCTGTTCTTATGCCTCTGCAGCAGTAGGCTGGTTCAGGAATAAACGGGAGACCTTTCAAGTCTACCACTGTTGTGTTTCTGATTCCCGCAGTACTGAACTCCCCTCCTCCTGTCAGGTTACGCATAGCACTGTCCCCTGACGACCAAGTAGTAAAACGTAAAACGTGGCTAGGGGGCACCTGGGTGGCTCAGTGCCTGAAGCATTTGCCTTAGGCTCAGGTCATGGACTCAAGGGTCCTGGGCTCCCCAGTGAGCAGGGTGTCTGTTTGTCCCTCTGCCCCTCCCCCTGCTCATGCTCTCTCTTTCTCAAATAAATAAGTAAAATCTAAAAAAAAAAAAGGATACAGTATATAATACATACAAGATAGCTCCTATGTCATCAATAAGCCTTCCAACAAACAATAAGTTATCAGTAGGTAAATTCTGAGGGAATCAAAAGTTATAGGCAGATTTTTCAACTGCATGGGGGTTTGTGCCCCTGACCCCAGTGTTGCTCAATGGCTAAATGTAATTATTTGTGAAATATTGATCTTCCTCACTTAGAGGGAAAATTTCTCAATGTTATCAAGTCTGATCATTTTTAGAAATATGTCTGTGTGGTTTCTAGCCCTTGACTCCCCAAATACTGATTTCTGGTCTACATCATCCGCAACCACTGCCCAGTATGTCGTGCTGCAAAACTTGAACTCTGCGTTTAAAATGGGTGAGGTAAGCATGTCTACATATTACGCTTCAGTAAAGCTCGTTTTTTTTTTTTTTTTAAGATTTTATTTATTTATTTGTCAGATAGAGACCACAGGTAGGCAGAGAGGCAGGCTCCTTGCTGAGCAGAGAGCCCAATGCGGGGCTCCATCCCAGGACCCTGAGATCATGACCTGAGCCGAAGGCAGAGGCTTAACCCACTGAACCACCCAGGCGCCCCTAAAGTTGTTTTTTTTTTAAGATTTTATTTATTTGTCAGAGAGAGAGAGAGAGAGAGGGAACGAGCACAGGCAGAGAGAGTGGCAGGCAGAGGCAGAGGGAGAAGCAGGCTCCCCCCCGAGCAAGGAGCCCGATGTGGGACTTGATCCCAGGACGCTGGGATCATGACCTGAGCCGAAGGCAGCCGCTTAACCAACTGAGCCACCCAGGCGTCCCTAAAGTTGGTTTTTTTTTTGTTTTGTTTTTTTTAAGATTTTATTTATTTATTTGTCAGAGAGAGAGAGCGGGCGAGCGAGCAGAGGCAGACAGAGCAGCAGGCAGAGGCAGAGGGAGAAGCAGGCTCCCCGCCAAGCAAGGAGCCCGATGTGGGACTCAATCCCAGGACGCTGGGATCATGACCTGAGCTGAAGGCAGCCGCTTAACCAACTGAGCCACCCAGGCGTCCCCCTAAAGTTGGTTTTTAAAAACAACTCTGAATGAAATAGAAAAACAATTTCTAATCTAAAGCCAAAAAAAAACCAAAAACAAAACCTCGCCCAACAGCCAGTCATGAGGACAGATTCATAAACAAACAAAGGACAGTGTCTCTGCTCAGCTTTCCTGTCCTCCAGAGAACGGAGCTGGCCCCTGCACATGCCTCCCATTAAACCACTTAGGGTCACGTTTCTCCTTAAGCACTACTGTCCCCTTCACTTGGTTTCCAGGATCCTTTAACATTGACATGTGCCGGGTGTTGACTAAAGGCTGTACATGTTAATTCCTGTAACACTGATGACAACTCCATCAAGTAAGTAAGATCATCCCTAAGACTGAGGGAAACCAAAGTTTGTGTTCGGTACCTTGCCTACATTCTCTCGGCTTTGAAGAAGTAGAGCCAGGATTCAAACCTAGGTCCTTCTGCCTGCAAAGCCTGTATGCATACATTCTGGCTGGAGACAACACCTGCTGGTCCTCTTAGAGGAAATGCTGACTCATGTGGTAACTTTTCTGCATATCTGGGTGCCAGACACCGGGTGGTGGGGACACGTTAGGGAATGGAAAAGTCTCTGTTTCCACAAAGCTTGTGCTTCAGCAGGGAAACAAAGCAACACCAAATTTTTAAAAACTAACAGGTAATTTGTACAGTATGTTCTGCTAATTGCCAGGGAAAAATGAGAAAAGAAACAGAAGAAGGGAAATGGGGATGTGGGGTTAACTGTGCTTTTTTTTGAAAGATTTTGTTTGAGAGACAGCACATGCACACAGAGGTAGAGGGAGAAGCAGACTCTGCTGAGCAGGGAGCCCAACGTGGGTCTTGATCCCAAGACCCTGGGACCATGACCTGAGCTGAAAGCAGGAGCTTTTTTTTTTTTTTAAAGATTTTATTTATTCATCTGACAGATCACAAGTAGGCAAAGAGGCAGGCAGAGAGAGAGGGCGAAGCAGGCTCCCTGCTGAACAGAGAGCCCGATGTGGGGCTTGATCCCAGGACCCTGAGATCATGACCTGAGCTGAAGGTAGAGGCCTAACCCACTGAGCCACCCCCTCTTTTTTAAAGAGTTATTTATTTTAGAGAGAATTAGTGTGGGGGAGGGGCAGAGAGAGAGAGAGAGAAAATCCTCAAGCTGACTCCCTGCAGAGCACAGCAAATTGTCTGAGGGCGTGGGGCTTGATCTCACATCCCTGGGATCAGGATCCACAAGTCGGGTGCTTAACCGACTGAGCCACCCAGGCGCCCTGGGGTAAGGGTACTTTTAAAGCAAGTAGGAAGGGTAGGCAAGACTGAGGAAGCAACATCTGACCATAACCTGAGGAAGGAGTGAGCCATGTGTCACCTGCATAAAAGACGCTAAAGGCAGAGGAGACAGCAAATGGGACAGATCGCTATGGCTAGAGCACAGTGAATAAGATTATAAAGAAACGAGGTAGGAGAGCTTATGGGGCAAACTGGGCCAGCCTGGAACCACTGGGGGGTTGTGAAGAAAGGAGGGCTGAAGTCAGACATGTGTCAGACCACACACAGGGTCACCGTGGCCTCTGTGTTCAGAGAGACTGCAAAGGAACAAGAGCAGAAGCAGGACTGGGCAGAAGGATGGTGATCAAGGCCACAGACAATGGTCAATCCCCAGGTGCTGCACCAGTGGTCTGAGTGTATCGTGCGAGAGAGAAAGCAGCTCAGGGATGCCCTCACATAGCTAGTGTGAACAAGAGGAAACGTGAAGATGCCCTCCACAGGGAGAGGGAAGTCTGGAGGAGGCAGGAAGGGCAGTGGGCATCGGACATACTGGGTTTGAGGTGTCTGTGAAAGATCTAAGAGGAGACAGATGTTGAGCTGGATACATGAATCCCAAGACAGGGAAGGACATCTGAGCTGATGATATCAACATCAGAAAGCGCAAGGGGAACACAGCAAAGCCCTGAGCAGAGGTACAGCCCTTGAGTCCCTGTGACAGGATCTCACAGTGAAGTCCACATCAGTATTCCTTCTCTCCACTTGCATGTAAGCTCCTGCCACTTTTTCCATTTCTCCCAAACACTCTGCCCTCCGTTCACCTATCCTCCTTTCTTCTTCAGCAGGAACATTAACTTGCTTCGGAGACAAATACCATGACGAGGTTAAGAGTACAGGTTTTAAGTCAGGAAGCCTAGATTTACTCTGCAGGTGTCACTTACTCCCTTGTTTGCACAGGGGGACACTATGACCACCTACCCAGACTAAGAGAATCCCATGACACAGCAGCAATGCCTGGAATGTGTAAATGTCCTCCAAACAAAAGCTACTAGTGTTAAAGATTAATCTGGGGAATATGGGAACCAGGAAGCACAAGGTGAGCAAATGTCCACGGAGACGGCGGACGACAGCACAAGCTGGTTTCAGCCTGTGCACAAGTGACACGGGAAAGAAGACTTGGGTGTTCTGGAAGAACTCAGAAAAATGACTGGCAAATCTAAGGACACATGATGTGACAGGAATATTGGGGAGACAAACTGCTGTGAGTCCAACTGTGGGAGCTGGGGGATAAGCACGGGAAGGTTAACACCACTCTTGTTTCTGTACATGTCTGAAACGGTTTATAATAAAAATGTCAAAAAGAAAGAAAGAAAGGACAAGAAGCAGGGTGGAGGGGAGGGAGGGACGTCCAGTCACAGAATCAGAACAGGTGGAGGGGGCCACGGAGGACCTGAAGACAAGAGCTGGTCCCACCTCCACCGCAGACTGGACCCCGAGGCTGTGTCTGGCCTTCCGAGGGAAGGTCAGCACTCCCTACGCCCAGCTCCCGGACTGGCAGCCCCCGCTCCCCACCATCTAGCCCAGCGCCCAGCAAGCGCAGTCCAAGGAAGCGCTTACAAAGGTCACTGGCCTCTCCGCGATCTTCAGACCCACTGCCGGCTGTTCAAGCGCTCGGGCACACCGGGAGGGGGTCCAAGCTGGGTAACAGGCAGGTCAG
>RCUC01149328.1:0-84269 GCA_003697995.1 Taxidea taxus jeffersonii
TTGTTTTTCTTCTTGTATTTAAAGTATATATTACATTAGCTCTTTCAGCTCCTGTTTATTTATTTGAAAAGGGAGAATTATTACCCCATGGAGTTACGCTGCTAAAAAAAATTACATATGTCAAAGTAACATTGATATTTCCTCACCCTTTCTTTGAGACTGAGATTTGAAAGTATATCTAATCAATATCAACAAAGCAAATTTTGTGCCAAATCATTTCCTCAGATTCTTTTATAATTAATGTTAAATTTATGTTTCACAACAAACAGTTGTTATTTATGGTCTGTTTGGCCATTCATTCTAGACTTAGATTTTTAGAATTTTAAAATGCTGGAATCCTACTGCATTATAGAATGCTGATATCTGAGATTTTACATGGGGATTCTAAAAGGAAGATGAAAATTATATTTCACTCTTTCATTATATTAACATTAATTGATAAAAGCTTGGTTCTGTATTCAAATACAAACAGCAGAAAACATTTCTACTTAGCAACTCAAAGGGTATAATTTGAAGGTGAAATAAGTAGGATAAACTTTTCTCAGTTTTATAATGTAAGTGTAAGTTTTCATGCCTCATTTATAATAAGGACTTTTAATCACTAGGCAGTTGAACATAATTTGTATTATAAAGTCTTTTTGGAAAATACTCATAAGTAAAAGAATTTTTCACAACCTCTTATTGACTTTTGGCTTTAGACAAAGCATAAATTTCAAAATAACTCAGTATTGGCATCACTCCCATTGTTATATTTAAAGGTCTTTTATATTTTATTGGCAATAACTTGTTTTCTTCCCAGACTAATTCCATGTCCTTTGCTTCAATATATTATACAATTATACCTTGCATGTAAATGTTTTTTTCTTTCATTGCATTAAAAATTATTTTCAAAGTCTATCTGGAAAGTAAATGTATCTTGATTCTTTAAAATTTCGCTAGAACTAGAAGTTATTTGAATTTTAGAACTTTTAAGTACTCGGAAGAGCATGTATTTCACTCCATGAAAAAATTAAGGCACAAAAAAAGTTAAGTATAACCATGATCTTTGTGATTTGTTTGACGAAGAACATTTATTATTATTTCGTATATAGTTCTAACAAGATTGGTTATATGATTTCTTGGTGAAATAAGTCAGCACACGTGTGCACACTTGCACACACACTTGCAACACGAAGTGTTGTTGGTAGAATCACTTATCTAGGGACTGTCATTTATTTTTCCCTCTCTCCCCTTTCACTTCTTACCTATAGTTAGGAGAAGATATCTTACTTTCAGGATTTATCCCAAGTCTCATCACTTGTGACTCTTCAACCTTAATCATGTATGCTAAGTTTCCCTCATTATTTCCTGGATTTTACTTTTTTCCTTCTCTACTTAATCCTCCATGTACTCTGTGAGGTAGACTATAATTCAGGAGTATTTATTCAATTAATGAAAGAATAAAGTCATTACTCACATTGATTAGCTTTGATAGATATCTCACATTCATCATAAAGTCCCTATCGTGCAAAGCATATTCTTCAAAATGATTGGGAAGAAAAGAATTTATTTTAGAAAGATCACTTAAAATATGCAACTGCCCAATTTTAAATTTGTTTTTAAGAGAAAAGCTCATTTATGTTAAATAACTTATTTTCCACCAAACAAGATAATTGTGATTTCCCAGTAATTACATGTCATTTATATTTAAAAAATGAATCTCTATAATGTGCCAGTTACAAAAATAAATTTAGCCACAATAAAATAACTTGTAGAAAGCATTGCTATACAGACACAGCCTAACACATCAATTTTATGGCTACTGATGTTTCTAAAATCTTAAGCCAGCTATATTCTGGAGGTCAGAAAAATGCTATGTCAAAGTGTATGGGAGACCACTGTTAAATACTCAACACACCCAGTTTAGAAAGTATGTGTTATGGGTGCGCCTGGGTAGCTTAGTTGGTTGAGTGATGGACTGTTGGTTTTGGCTCAGGTCATGATCTCAGGGATAGTAAAATCCAGCCCAGCCTGGGCTTCATGCTCAATGAGGAGTCTGCTGAGGGATTCCCTCCCTGAGCCCCTCCCGCTGTTGGGGTGTGTGTGTGTGTGTATGCACACGTGCACTCACATGGTCTCCTCCCCCCTCAAAGTAGATACATAAATATTTTTTAAAAAGAAAGTATGAATTATGACTTCAGAAAAAAATCACATGTGTTAAGTAAGAAAGTGACTGGAATGTGGAGATATAAATTCACATGTTCAAATAGAATCCCCTTCATTGAAATTTTATTCATATTTTCAGGATGAGTTTAATCTAAACTTTAAACAATTTGACATTGTTTATGCTTGGGGCTATAGAATATAATAAACCACAAACATAGGGCAAATACTAAAAATATTTTTAAAATATTAGCAAAATGAAAAGCCTTTCTTGATATGTAAGAATTATACCATATGATCCTTCAGTCCAGCAAACTGCTTTCCCTATTTTCCTATAATGCTTTCTTAACCTGGAGATCAGTTCCTGGATCCCTCTTCAGTGAAACTTTGCCTTATGGCTCTAGTGGAAACATTGCTTTGGTCCTTTTAAATTTAGTATATAATAATGAAAATAATAATAAAAAACAACAATGCTTTTGACAGATACTTTTCTAAGCACCTTGCTCATATTAATTTAGTTAATCCTTACAATACACCAAAAATTCTTTCCTAATTTCCAGGTGTCAAGCTGAGGCAGACATACACTGCTCATATTTTAAAACAGTTTTTTGTCTTCTTGCTTTCTGTGTGTTTGTTTTTTAAATATTTTATTTATTTATTTGACAGAGACAGAGAGAGATCTCAAGTAGGGAGAGAGGGTGAATCAGGCTCCCTGCTGAGCAGAGAGCCTGATGTGGGGGCTCGATCCTAGGACCCTGAGATCATGACCTGAGCCGAAGGCAGAGGCTTAACCCACTGAGCCACCCAGGCACCCTGTTTGTTTTTTTAAGCCTGAGTTTTAACCACTGTCTGAAACTAATTTTGTAGCAATTACTTCTAGTCCATTAAATCTTGCATTATTGTTTATACCTGTCAGTCTCAAAATCAATCTCTCTCTCTCTCTCTCCTTCTCTTTTCCACCCCTTTTCCCTCTACCTCTCTTCCTCCTTCTGCCTATCCCTCTCCCTCAGATCAGACCATTGAGCTAGTCACAGTCCTCAGTTCATGTGACATTATCATACAGTTCTTTTATGAAACAGTTTCTTGAATTGTAGTTTTTAGTGTTTCTTCAGTTTTATTGCTTTAGTTTTCAGCTTCTCAGAGCTCCAGGTATATACACCTTGGTCATTACCTGTCTTTTACATCTTTCATTTTCCCTCACATCTTTTTAACTTTCTGATTTGGTAGTAGTGCTTAATTCTTTCCTCTGATTTTATTTCTTTTCTTTAGTCCATTTAATCTTGTGTTATTTCTAGTTTATTTTTCACTTACGAATTAAACTCTTTTTATATGTTCCTTTAATTTATTGGTTTTTACATAACCCATTTCTATTTCTGATATATACTCCACTTTTATTACTTTTGTACATCCCCTATCTTCCCCTCATTTAATATATTTTTCTGCTTTGTTATGTTTCTCTCCTGCTTTCACTTTCTGTCAATATATTATTTAGTTCATTTTCCTTTTTTGTTTTCTTATGTAATATACTTGTATGAGGTTCAACACAAACTGTTTCTCTTTATAATGTTTAAATGAGAAAGTTTTGCCTGTGTTTTTAGGAGGTTTCTCTTGGAATAGACTCTTCAGCTGGGGTGTCATCCTTGCCTTATGCTCCTTGAGGACTTTGCTTGAAGGAGTTTTTCCCTCTCAGGAAGAGACTTATTCTTAAAGAAAGACATTTTTGTTTTCTGAGATCCTGAAGCGCTTGTGCTACTATAGTACTGCCAGCTTTTTCCTCAAGCATTGTATAGTCTCCATTGTTTAGGTTTTCCTCATGCATTATATGGTCTCCATTGTTTACTTCACAATCACTCATCATTTGGAGCTTGTGTGGTCTTGTCCCAATTTTTCGTTTTTCTTTCTTTCTTTTTAGATCACAGAGAATTCTACATTACAGATCATCTCTTCTTTTGAGCATAGTTCTTGCTTGAAATTTCTGTGTTCTAGGACTCTTGGAGCCATCTAAATTTTCATACTCTACCTTATACAGGTAGAGTTCCTACTATTTTCAGTGTTTTCAGAAACCCACTTTCTGATAGGGTTCTTGTAGATCATCTGGATTATGGGGATGTTTTCAGAGTTTAAGTTTTTTTTTTTCTTTTTTTATCCTAGGTATTTGTCTTGTTTCTATAAGAGAATTAGGTGAGGTTAAAAATCTAAGTCATTGGGGATGCCTCGGTGGCTTAGTTCATTGAGCATCCAACTTTTTTTTTTTTTAAGATTTTATTTATATATTTGACAGACAGAGATCACAAGTAGGCAGAGAGGCAGGCAGAGAGAGAGGAGGAAGCAGGCTCCCCGCCGAGCAGAGAGCCTGATGTGGGGCTCGATCCCAGGACTCTGGGATCATGACCTGAGCTGAAGTCAGAGGCTTAACCCCCTGAGCCACCCAGGCGCCCCGAGCATCCAACTTTTGATTTCAGCTCAGATCATCATCTCAGGGTTGTGAGATCGAGCCTTCATGGGGCTCCTTGCTCCATGGGGTATCTGCTTGAGAGTCTCTCTTTCCCTCTTCCTCTTTCCTACCCATGCACACTCTCTATCTCTCTCTCTCAAAAAAAAAAAAAAAAAGAAAAGAAAAGAAAAAGAATAAATATTAAAAAAATATAGGAGCAGTTGGATGGCTCATTTGGTTAAATATATACATTCAGCTCCGGTCATGATCTTGGGGCCCTGGGATCAAGCCCTGCCTTGGGCTCCCTACTCAGTGGGAAGCCTGCTTCTCTCTCTCTCCCTCTGCCTCTTCCCCTGCTTGTACACTTTCACTCTCTCTCTGTCAAATAAAATAAAATAAAATTTTAAAAAATCTAAGTCATTGGAGGGAAATGGAAGTCATAGAAATACATCTGTTCTGTTTGTGGGAATGTACCTACCATATTTTACAGAACAAAACAGTAGAGTTTGGTCTAATTAAGTATGTGCCTAATTTTGGAACCAAAATTCTACTTATACACATATTACAAAGAAATTCTTGCACACTTCTTTCATTCCAAGCTGAGTCCAGTTATGAAAAAGATCACATTGATATACAGCTAACTTTTAACCCTACAACAGAGAATATATACCCATTCCAGGTAATGTTTATAAGTCCTGACCAAAAATTTACCCACTAAGAATTCCTTCATTGAAATCTAAAATATAGAAGTAATACTGACAATGCAATTAAAAAAAAAAAAAGAAATTAGGGATGCCTAGGTGGCTCAGTCAGTTAAGCATCTGCCTTTGGCTTAGATCATAATCCCAGGGTCCTGGAATCGAGTCCCACATTGGGCTCCTTGCTCGGCACAGAGCCTGCTTCTCCCTCTTCCTGCCACTCCCCTTGCTTGTGCTCTCCGTCTCTCTCTCTCTGCCAAATAAATAAAAAAAGTCTTTGAAAAAAGAAATTAATATCAAAGTAATCTTATTTTATTTTATTTTATTTATCTTATTTCTTTTAGTGTTCCAAGTTCATTGTTTATATACCACACCCAGTGCTCCATGCAATACATGCTCTCCATAATAACCACCACCAGGCTCACCCAGCCTCCCACCTTTCTACCCTCCAAAACCCTCAGTTTCTTCCTCAGAGTCCACAGTCTCTCATGGTGTGCATCTGGACATTTTTAAAGTGATATTAAACACTAAACAACATTTTGAGAATAACAAAATGAAATTGCTGAAATTCTGCAAAGATATTATAATTGAAACACAACTAATCAGAATAGACAGGTATAGCTGAAGCAGTTTTCTAAAGAAAATTCATAGCATTAAAAACTTCAATCAATAAAAATATAAAAAGAAATGAATTAATATACAAATTTAAAAGTTTTATAAAATAAAATAAACCAAGAAGAAGCACAATTAAGAAATTATATACCCAAAGAAAATGAGGGAGAAGTGAAACAAAGCAGAACTAAAAATGCCCTTCAAAATATCTTCTTACCTGAAATCTACAAAAATCACTAACCAATATGAAGGAAGATACAAGTAAGAAGAAGGAATCCTGTGTTTGTGAATTGGAAGACTTAATTGGAAGGTGTAATGTCCATAACACACTAAGAAGCCTACAGATTCTTCTGTAGGCTTGCAATCCTTATTATGCAATCCTTATTAAATCTCAAAGACTTTTTTTTTTTTTTTTTGCAGAAATAGAAAAAAATTCTAAAACATGTATGGGATCTCAAGAGACTCCAAATAGCCAAAATAATTTTGAAAGCAAAAGACAAAGTTCAAGTGTCACACATCCTGTTTTCAAAATATGAGACATTGTAAAAAAAATTGTATATTATATGTAGTACATTACACACACACACACACACCACATCTTTATTCATCAGTCCATGGACATTTGGGCTGTTTTCATAATTTAGCTATTGTAAGTAATGCTGCTGTAAATATCAGGGTGTGTGTATCCCTTCAAAATTGTATTTTTGTATTCTTTGGGTAAATACCTAGGAGTGCAACTGCTGAATTATAGGGTAATTTTATTTTGCAGAACCTCCATTCAGTTTTCCAGAGTTTGTATCCCCACCAACAGTGTAAGAGGGGGAAAAAAGAGAGAGAGACAGAGAGTCAAATCAAGAAATAGACTCTTAACCATAGAGAATAAACTGATGGGCACCAGAGGGGATGTGGGTTCAGGCATGGGTTAGTTAGGTGATGAGGATTAAGGAGTATGTTTCTGATGAGCATTGGATATTGTATGGAAGTATCGAATCACTATATTGACACCTGAAACTAACATTGCACTGTATGTTAACTAACTGGAATTGAAATAAAAACTTCAAAAAAAAACCCCACCCAAAACTATAATAATATATATGTATGTATGTGTGTATGTAACACTAATGACAGTGTGATACTGACATAAAGACAGATATATAGGCCATTGGAACAAAATATAGGGCCCAGAAACAAACCTTTTTGTATATGGTCAAATGTTCTTCAACAAGGGTGCCAAGAACATACAATGAGGGAAGGACAGTCTCTTCAACAAATAGTATTGGGAAAACTGGATCTCCACATGCAAAAGAATCAAGTTGGAGTCTTGTCTTAACACCATACATAGAACCTAACCCAAAATGGATTAAAGACCTAAGAGTAAGACCTAAAAGTATAAAACTCCTAGAAGAAAACATAGGGGGAAAGCTTCGGGACGTTAGATTTGTCAGTGATTTCTTGGATATAGCCATTATCAAAAGAACAGAAAATATCAAATATTGGCAAGAATGCAGAGAAATTGGAACTCTTGTGCACTTTTTTTCTGAATATAAAATGGTATAATCATGGAAAATAGTATGGAGGTTTCTCAAAACATTAAAATGGGATTGCTTTGTGATCCAGCAGCCCCACTTCTGCATATATATCCAAAATAATTCAAAGAAAGAGCTCAAATAGATACTCCACACCCATGTTCATTGAAGCATTATACACAGTAGCTAAGAAGAGGAAGCATCTCAGATGCCTATTGATAGATGAGTGGATAAAGAAAATGTGCTATATATCTACAATGGAATGTTATACAGACTTTAAGAAGGAGGAAATCCTGACACATGCTACAACATGGATAAACCTTGAGGATAGTATGCTAACTGAAATAAGCCAGTCATTAAAGAGCAAATACTGTGCTATTCTACTCATATGAAGTATCTAACGTGGCGTAGAAACAGATAGTGAAAAGCTGGTTGCCTAGGCCTGTGGGAAGGGGATGGAAAATGAGAGTTCGATGAATCTAGAATTTCAGTTTTGCAAGATGAAAAAATTCCAAAGATATGTTGCAAAACAACATAATAGACTTATCACTATTGAACTGTACTCCTAAAATGATTAAAATGGTGATTCCTGTTATGTGTTTTTTATTACAATAAAAAATATTTTCTCGCTATAGCTTCCAGCTGACTAAAATGCCAGTGGGTACAAGGTGAATGTACCCATGACCAAAAGTTAACTCTGTTGTAATGTCATACTTTTAGTACTACGGAGAGAGCCACTAAAAATAAGAATGCTTAAAAAAAAATCTTGAACGAATATGGACATTAACAGATAAAACATGAAAGGAGAACAGAAAATACTAAAATCTGTGTAGTTTGACATTTAACATAAGCTTTCCTTAATGTAGAATATGTTTTCCCAGTAATATGAAACTAAATTTAAAAAGAGACCGTATCAACAACTCCTCTGTTCAACTCCTCTACACAAAACTGTTTAGTTATTGCTAGATAATAATGGGTGCCTTTAAATTTTTAAGGATACCTGTATTGTCTAAACATCCCACAAAGAACGTGCATTAATGATGAAATAGAGAGTTACTTTAAACTAAAACTTAGAAAGGAAAGGTGTTGTATACATTGTTTTCTCTGGTTTTAAAATCAGGCAAATTTGGCTTATATCATTCTGTGACTACGTATTTGACAATTACACTTACTGAGCTATTAGTCATGTAGATATGTCAAGAAAGACAAGAGAACTCCCTGAAAGGATCAGAAGGGCAAAAGATGTATCAACATTCCTAACAGGAAAGTGTAGAAATGAGCAGAAAAAGCATTGAAATGATATTTTATTCAGCACCATTTCTTGATTTAATCACTGATTGATAAAATTACAAACATCAAAAAATGTCAAGGGTAGTAGTTTTGTAGAGAACAAATAATGTCAAACACATTCAGTTTATTTTATGACAGAGTGACAAGGGAAAGCCATACATTTAGTAGAGTGGGGATTGAGTTGGTTTCTTCATGTGTCTCACATTACAATTGCCTCAGCAAAACCAGGAAGTATAGTATGAGATAGGATCATGTACCCAGAGGGCAGTGATCAGAAGTTCACTGTCAGTATCAGAAGACAGAATGAATATTCTTTCTTTGCAGTTGTCAGAGTTCTGTATGTAATAATTATATAAGGGATTGAAAAGCCTGAATACAGAATGCTGCTTGGGTGAAAAAGACAGTCAGTTAAAGTGGCTTGTTAATAATCTGGAGTGGAAAAGTAAGAATCTGATGCCATTGTTCTTAGTAGAAATTATAGACATACTACAAATAGCTTCTTTTCTTTTTTTTTTATAAAGATTTTTATTTATTTATTTGACAGAGATCACAAGTAGGCAGAGAGAGGAGGAAGCAGGCCCCCCACGAAGCAGAGAGCCCCATGCGGGGCTGGATCCCAGGACCCTGGGATCATGACCCAAGCCGAAGGCAGAGGCTCCAATCCACTGAGCCACCCAGGCGCCCCAACATATAGCTTCTTTTCAAGCAGTACAATTTATTTTGAGATAATTGCCTTTAGGAAAATTACAGCATATACCTGAAAAAAGTGATTGTAAATGACTGTGCAAACAATGCAGTGTAGCATTCATTCCACCAATCTGAGGAAGCGATGTAATCTTACTTCAAAAAGATTTTTAACAATTCCACATGAACCAAATAAACAGTATGCTAAAAGATTTCCATCCGGAATGTTATAGGGATTTTATGTAAGGTATGTGAAATCATTTTGGAAAAGATGCTAATTACAAATAAATAGCAAAGAACAAAGCTGTTAGATGCAATACAGTATTCCTTTTACCTCCAGAAGTAGTCAGATCTTTAAAAAATAATTGTTCAAAATGTAATATAAATTAGCATGAATTGAGAATTTCCATACTTAATGGGTATCATCACCTTTCCTTTACTCCAATATTACAGACACAGAATGTTCTTGTCCTATATCTAATAAAACTAAAAAAACAAAAAAAACCCCTGTCTTAATAGCTTTATTTATTCTTTATCCCCACACATAAATATGCATGTGTATGTTTACATATATATGTATGTGTGTATTCATTTTCTAATTCTCATTTTTCCCATCAGAATACAGATTCCATGAAAACAGACTTTTTTGTTTTCTATTTTGTCTGTGGTACCCACAGTAGAGGTTTTTAATTAAAAAAAAAAAAAGAGTAGGGGCGTCTGGGTGGCTCAGTGGGTTAGGGCCTCTGCCTTCAGCTCAGGTCATGATCCCAGGGTCCTGGGATCGAGCCCCGCATCGGGCTCTCTGCTCAGCAGGGAGCCTGCTTCCTCCTCTCTCTCTGCCTGCTGCTCTGCCTACTTGTGATCTCTGTCTGCCAAATAAATAAATAAAATCTTAAAAAAAAAGAAAGAGTAGATAAATATTGTACATTTGCTCAAAAAATATCCATTTTGGGAATAGTCTCATAAGGCAACAGTAGTGATTCATTTTAAGCATATGGACAAATAATTTCATAATGATGAATATGAATGATAGCATTTACAGATTTAATCCTTTAAAAGACTTTGCTGTGACCCCCTTTTTAATTGCCTTTAAGTTTTGTTAGAATATAAAATAACATGCTATTTATCTTTACTATCCAATTTGAAAATGGATGATTACTATTTTCAATTTTTTTTTGTAGGAATAATCCTGAGTAAAAATGAAACATGTAACCTTAAAATATATTTTGTTCTATTTATTGTCCCTAGGAAAGTTATGTTTGTTTAGATATTTTTTATTGTTAAAGGGCACAAATTTTCCCTTGTGTTTTGATTGAAGATGCTAAAAATTAACTTCTTCATGGAATATAGTCGCATCTTCAGTGGTAACTTTTTAGTTTGAGTTGACAGAGGTCTTTTTTTTTAAAGATTTTTATTTATTTGACACAGAGAGAGAGACATAGCTAGAGAAGGAACACAGCTGAGGAAGTGGGAGAGGGAGAAGCAGACCCCGCCCCCCCCCACCGCGGAGCAGGGAGCCCGATGCGGGGCTTGATCCCAGAACCCTGGGATCATGAACTGAGCCACCCAGGCGCCACCCACTCCTTTTTTAAAGATTTTATTTATTTACCTGTGCACAAGCAAGGGGAGTGGCAGGCAGAGGGAGAAGCAGCAGAGGGAGAAGCAGGCTCCCCGCCGAGCAAGGAGCTGGATATGGGACTAGATCCCAGGACACTGGGATCATGACCTGAGCCGAAGGCAGACGCGTAAGGCCTGAGCCACCCAGATGTTCCAACAGAGGTCATCTTAATGTATGGTAGCAACATGCCCATAGCTGTTAACAGGTGTTGCAATTCTATCAAGAGTCTTCAAAGTCTCTTTTTAAGAGGGCAAGTAATAAGAATACTCATATTTATGATGACTTCTCCTTTTGCTTACTGTTTTTTCTTGTGATTTTTTTCAGAAATTGAAAAATTTCAAGGTTCTGATGGAAAAAAGGAAGATGAAGAAAAGAAATATCTTGATGTCATCAGCAACAAAAACATAAAGCTCTCAGAAAGAGTATTGATTCCTGTCAAGCAATATCCAAAGGTACTGCAATATATACTTTGTTCTCATGGAATTAAGAAAAAAATGATAAACAGATGACCTGATGTTTTACTCATTGTCTTTCGTGAAGTAAATATTTAAAATTTCATTATATATTAGTATACACAAATATATGATACTGATAAAGAAGAAAGAGAAGTCTTTGAAAGTACACCGATATGAACCATTTTCACCTAAAGACTGTAGCACTTTTATTCCATGAATATGGGAAGCATAAATAGATATTTAATTATTTATTTAACATGTAAATGGTTCAACAATTTGTCCAAATATACATACTCTCTTGATTATGTTTTGGTTCATGTTACAATATATATTCCTACTATAAAAAAGAATAGAAGTAATGATACCAAATATATAGCATTAGCCAATCCACAGGAAATTATTATAACCAGGAAAGTAATCTAGTCTGCATTTGACCCTTAGATTATAACCTCTAGTATTCTGTACTCAGGGTTCATTTATAAAAATAATTACCATACTGTTCTCTTGAGAGTACTTTTTCACTAGACATTTGCTTTTCCTACAAGATTCTATCACCAGAATCAAGACACAGCATTCAATGGCAAGGTTTCATTACTTATATTTATAAATTCCAATGGGTAAACGGAGTTCCTTTTTTTAATAAATTAAGTATGCTAACAATGGAAACTCAGATTTAAGCTGGTAATTTACTTTCTGAAGAGTGAATTTGAAACAAGGAACATGTAATTATCCTAATAATAAAAATTATAGAAATAAATGCTGCAGTTTACCTATTGTCTTCTAATATGATAAATTTTAGTAAATATTATTAAGTAGAATGTTGTGTTTATAATTATTTCAAATAAGAATAAATTGTTACAGCCCACCAAACCATAATATTTAACTTTCAGATGAGGTTTTTGGGTATGCAAAAACCCAAACATGTGTTTTGTTTTTTGTGGGTTTTTTTTTTTTTTTTAGCTAGATTTACTCTATTGCAAGAAAGGTACATTCAGTAGATATATATTTTACAATTAAATTTTTTAATTTATTTCATAATCATGAGTTTATGAATATTAAATTAGGCAAAAAAATGTACAAGAAAATGTTTGCTTAGTTATGAAATGTGGAAGAAATACGGGTATGAAGAAAAATGTCTTTTTAAAGGAATTTGATTAACCCATTATGAAGTACAAGATTCTCTCTCTAAGTCATCTATTTAAATATTTATATAACTTGATACTGTTTCTTAGAAGAACACTTGTCTATTCTCTGGATATGGGAAAGCCAATGCAGACTCAATATCTCTTTCTTAATAAAATGCAGCTCTGTATCTCTGACCAACTCAGGTTGGCCAGGTGTGAAGGGCATTTCAAGTCCTGGTGGCTCTTCAGGTGACAGCATGAGTGATTTTATAGTGAAGATGGCAATAGTCTATATTTGATGCATAATGATGAATATTGAAACAAGAACACTGTATAGTGTCTAATTTTTGTGTGAGATTTAATTTCACAATTTATGGGTAGATGATCAAATAACAAAACTGCCTATTTGTATTGAAACAGACCATATCTCACTGGCAAATTATTGTACCTGCTTGAATTTTTAGAATCGCAGAATGTTTAAGCTGGGACTAATTTTTGAAATCACAGAATATATAAAACTTTTATTTTCCAAATGAGATAACTGGGAAATTAAGAATTACTCAAAGACATATCTTCATTGCAAATGGAGATAGCAAGGTTGCTGTTATTATGGATTCTTCACTTTTGGGGGACCCATTACATTTTTAACTTGACTGGTAATGCTCACATTTTTTATTACTTATTCATGGAAGAATGTGAGGAATGAGAGCTCCTAATGATTAGGACTTTTATGGAATATTATCAAGTAAGAATTTATGCCTTAGAAAATTTGCCATTTTTAATTGATGAATAGAATGCTAAATCACTTTAAATTATTTCTAAAGGGATGTGCATTTCATACATCCAGTTATCACAGTGAGAGAAGTCTTAGAGCCCTTTTACAGAAAAAGGTACTGAGAAATGGAACGGAACAGAATCATCTATCAAGCTGACCTACATTTGTTTTCTTTTGCTTTTAGAGTATAGCAAATTAAAACCAACATTCTGAAAACTGTATTTTATTTCAAAACTGGTGATTCCCTCCTGCTGAGTAATTATTGCCCACCTCTCACAAAAATAGCGGCAGGGTTAAGATTACAGTCACTGTGCTTGAGCCATATTGGATGGACTTTTGGGAGCTGTAAAGTATATGGTGTGGTATGATGCTGTGAATTGTTGAGCAGAGCACAACAGTATTTATGGATTTAAAGTTTAATCTTTTATAATAAGAAGTGATTTATCCCTCAGGGGGGTACATTGGAGAAAGACCCACTTTTCACAACTTCTCTCAGAGCCCTCTCTCTGCTTGATGCCTGCTGTCTGTTTGATCTGGTAATTAGTGTGGGGATGACACAGACCCCTCCAACAAAGGGCAATAAATAACTATGGGACTTCTTGAGGAAATGACCTTATCCTGACTTTACTACATGACCTTTTTGGATAGATTGGACTTCAGTTAGTCTCCAATATCAAGTTAATTTGCTGACTTAATTGAGTAACACAAGGAATTGAAAGACATTTAAGATTTTGAATTACAGAAAATATAAAAATACTGTTCAGACACTTTAAGAATGATTTATGTAACTCTCCTGCTTTATGTTTAATCACTCAATTTGGGGAAAAATATGTCATATCAAGTTATTATAATAAACAGGTTTTCTTATTTGTTTTTAATATTTTTGTTTCCAACAAGGTTAGTCAAGAAATAGACTATACACATCTATTGTTTACATTTGCAGATGTTTCAGAATCAGTGCAATTATTTCTTGACAGTCAAGTCTCCAAGGAGACAACATGTGGCAGTATGTCCCTCTGTCATCCTAAGAGACTCACACAGAAGATCCTGGAGAGATTTAGGCAGAAAACTCACCATCGTTAATGTGAATTCTTTCTCCCTAAATCCATACATACTATATTTCATAGTCTAATACACACTTATTTTTTAAAAATTTTACCATTTCCAACTGGTATGCACATTAGAATCATTTTACAGTCTCTGTCGGGCAAGCAGTGGTCATAACTCAAAACAAGTTGTCTGTAAACTCGGTCCAAGTAAGCTTGGCCATGCCTTCTTGTATCCAGTTGTTTATTGTATTGGAAAAACGCAGATTGAGTTTCATCACTGTTTAAAATGTCTCCGAAGATTGCGTTATGATTTAGTGTTGACATGCAGAGCTATATGACATATCCAAGAAAAGAATAGAACTGTAGCTAGGGTACAAATTTGGTATGAAGACAATATTTATCTTTGGAAGAAAGAAAAATAACATGATTTCATGGTCCTCCACCAACAAGTGCCTTATAGGACCTAAGAAACAAAAATACACATAAGTGGTTAAGGCTATATTCTGTTTTATTACTGCTAGACATGCAAAAGGACGGCATCTCACAAGCTTGGGCCATGATCTGCTGGATCTGCTGGTTGCTTGCAACTATACCTATTTGGCCACCTGGGCAATCAAACCTCTCAACGCCTTTAAAAAATATCTTTTGATGTTGCCTTCAGAATCCTTTGAAATGCAGCAGACCTTTCCTTCAATTAATTTTGCCTCGAGGCCCACTTTTTATTTCCCAACTTGAGTTGCTGCCAACTTTTTAAAGCACTAGATTGCCAGGAGTGTAAATCGGCCCCAAATTTGGCCCCTTTTAAGATCAAACGCAGCTATGTTACCGAGTGCTGCTTTTCAGATCAATTCCTTATGTAGGTTAATGCAGAAAATTAAAGTTCCAAAATATGTTCAAAAGCACCACACTTGCCCTATATTTCGGTTACCCTGCTCAGTCCCAGAGAGAGGGGCTGCCTTTGTGCCCGGTTAGAACCAGTCTCTGAAACCTGGCATGTCTTCTCACAGAGCTTGTTTCTTTCTTTGTGCTCCAAAAGATGAAACCCAAATCCAAATTCTTGGTGAGTATTATTTTTTCTAACTTAATAAGTAATTATCAGATCACTTTAAGAAGAGGTAACCCAGTGTTACTAGCTGTGGAAAATATGACTGTATATCAACACCAATATCACCTCCTACAATCTGGGAAACACCTATTTTTCTAAGCAATGTGGTTTTCCAAAAGCCACTCAGTAGCTTACATCTTAAACTTGTTTTATCTTTACCAGACAGAGACTATTGCATAGCATTGCTTTTTTACTTTTCTAAAGGAACTGGAAGAGAGGATTTGATCAGGCTTCGTGATTTCAATTTCATTCATATCAGTTGCCTAGTCTCTCACCTGTGAATGTAAATCTCAATTGGAAAATAACATGACACTCAGATTCACATTTTCTATGAAAAAGAAAACGTTCCAAAATGCTATGGACTGCATTCTCTCCAGTAGAATGGCACCTGAAATAACTCTGTTTTCTGCAAAATTTAGAAATTTGCAGTGATATTATGTCTAGTCCTTGTCTTTTCCAATAACTCTTTCTTTTAACTAATGTACATCCCATGTATTTCAATATTATTTTCCATTTGGTACTTAAAGTTTTTTTCGTCTCCATGTTACACTGATCCGTGTGTTCCTAATCCCGAATTATGTTCTCTCCACATCCTTTTTTTTTTTTTTAAAGATTTTATTTATTCATTTGACAGACAGAGATCACAAGTAGGCAGAGAGGCAGGCAGAGAGAGAGGAGGAAGCAGGCCCCCTGCTGAGCAGAGAGCCCGATGTGGGGCTCAATCCCAGGACCCTGAGATCAGGACCTGAGCCGAAGGCAGAGGCATTAACCCACTGAGCCACCCAGGCACCCCTCTCCACATCCTTTTTAATGGGCTCAGCACAACCGCACAAAATATGTCCTCATACTTCTCGAAATAATCTGTCCTTTCTATAGTTATCTTAGGGGATCTTTAGTCTGTTTTCATCTGTTGTTTCCTTTCTGCCAGGTTATTTCACATTTACCCTCAACTGGAAAACTGAAAAGTACTTCAGAAGGACCATTAAAATGCAAGTGCCTTTTGAAATGTGTCTAAACCCATATGCTGACTCAACGGCTCTTTGAGAGTGAAAAGATCTTCCACCTCACGTCCCTCTCTATAATCTTAACATTCTTCATTTGCTTCCTTGTTCATTTATTTATTTAATTCCGTGAGCCTTCAGTGAGTTTCTCTGCCCCCATACAACACAGGTGACTCTTCTGTTATTTCTTTTGTTGTTGCAGTAGAAGTGGCTTCTCATATAGATAGACCTTTAAAATACTAGAGAAGAAAGATCACTTAAAATCAAGAGGTACTACATTAGCAGTCTAATGGATTCCCATATTATTATTGGTTTTGAAGGAGTTATTGACTATGGAAGCAAGTGAAATTGATGTGAAATCAAACACTGTATATGTTGAGATTCGCAGAAAAACAAGCTTTCTCTGGAAAGGATACAGAAAGTAAAAATGAATGCATCCTGCCCGCCACCAAACAGCTAGATAAGGGATTACTGTTACTTGTAGTATGAAGTTAGAACCTGACTATAAAAACTTTTTGAAAGAAATTTAGATCCATGCAGAAAAATTGCGACTTTTATATGCTTTCTCAAATTTAAGTGATTGTTTAATTTAGGTAGCACATGGGGCTCCTGGGTGGCTCAGTGGGTTATAAGCCTCTGCCTTTGGCTCAGGTCATGATCTTAGGGTCCTGGAATCAAGCCCAGCATTGGGCTCTCTGCTCAGCAGGGAGCCTGCTCCCCACCCCCACCCTCGCCTGCCTCTCTGCCTACTTGTGATCTCTCTCTCTCTGTCAAATAAGTAAATAAACTCTTTAAAAAAATTATGTAACACAATTTAGATTTCTACCATTTTATAAGTAATTTCCTTAAAAATATATGGATTTCACAAGGATATCACAAAAAATAAAACATTGCAAGAATTCACTTTGACTGTGAATGCAGAAGCTTTAAGACATTACCAAATGTGTGCCAGTGTTCATAGCCTTGTTGTTTATGATAGCCGAGAAGCAGAAACAGCCCAAATATCCTCAGAAGCTAAATGGATAAACAAAATGTGTGTGTGTGTGTGTGTGTACAACAGAATATTATCCAACTTTAAAGAGCAGTGAAATTCAGATACCTGTTATAACTTGGATGAACACTGAAAACTTGCTAAGTAAAATAATCCAGACACATAAGAACAAATACTATATGATTCCACTTATATGAGATGCTTAGAACTAGCAAATTCATACACGTGGAAAGTGGAATAGGTGTTACCAGGGGCTGTGGGGAGGGAAAATGGAGAGTTACTGTTTCGTGGATACAAAATTTATCTTTGGGATGATGAAAACGTTCTGGAAATGGATGTGGTGATGGTTGCACAACATTGTGCATGTGCACTGTGAAGGTACTTAATTGCACTGAATTGCACATTTAAAAATAGTTAAAATAGTAAATTTTATGTTATATAGATGTATCATAATAAAAAATAATGTCACAAAAATACCAGCAAATATGCCAATGCACATTACAAGTGGAATAAATTACATCCAAATGTATTTTATTTCAGGGATGTAAGAGTGGTTGAATATTTAAACATACTTTTTAAAATTTAATGAATTTTAAAATAGGATCAAACAATAAAATTTTATGATAGGATCAAACTTAATAGGATCAAAATTGATAAAATAGATTTCTCATCCCTCATGAAATGTGGACAGATATTCTAAAGTAAGTATATATTTGTAATGAGAGTGAAAAAATCCTTTATTCGATAAATATTGGAAAAATAACTAGTGAAGCATTTAGAAGCAAAAGAAAAGAAAGAATAAATCTCTAACTCATCTTTTCCACCAACAATCTCAACTGGTCTAAGATTAAATGCAAAAAATAAGTAGAATATATTATGGGAAATTTATTTAATGCGTTTCTAAGAAAGATGGAAAAATACTAAAGCCATAAGTCAACAATTAAAATATTTTATGACAGGGGCGCCTGGGTGGCTCAGTTGGTTAAGCAGCTGCCTTCGGCTCAGGTCATGATCCCAGCGTCCTGGGATCGAGTCCCACATTGGGCTCCTTGCTCGGCAGGGAGACTGCTTCTCCCTCTGCCTCTGCCTACCACTCTGTCTGCCTGTGCTTGCTCTCTCTCTCTCTCTCTCTCTAACAAATAAATAAATAAAATCTTAAAAAAAATATTTTATGACATAAAACTTCTGTACAGGCAAAAATGATAATGATGATTACCAAAATTAAAGATCACAATTAAAATGCCAAACTGGGGGACGCCTGGGTGGCTCAGTTGGTTAAGCAGCTGCCTTCGGCTCAGGTCATGATCCCAGCGTCGTGGGATCGAGTCCCACATCGGGCTCCTTGCTCAGCAATGAGCCTGCTTCTCCCTCTACCTCTGCCTGCCTCTCTGTCTGCCTGTGCTCGCTCCTGCGCTCTCTCTCTATCTGACAAATAAATAAAAAATAAAAAATAAAATAAATAAAAAAAAAATAAAATGCCAAACTGGTATAACTATTTGAGAAATATTTGAAAAAAAATGACAGAATGTTCATTTCCTTCATATGTAAGGGACTCAGTTTTTCTAATTGCACAAGAAGTTGATGATACCAACAGATAGCTATCACACATGTACTTTAATTGAAATGCTTCTGTTTTCTATCAGACTGACAAGTTTGATTATAACCAAAAATGGTGTTAGGGTATGGGGAAAAAAACACTCCATAACCTGTTGCTCAGAACATTGAGATTCAGCCATTTGGAGAAGCAGGTTTGCAAAATCAGTGAAAATCACAAAGGCACAGACTTTCAGAAGCAGCTGGATATCTAGCAATTTATTTAAGAATTATATATTTGGAAACATATATATGTTAAGTGAAAGTCTAAAAGATGATAATTTATTCCTCTTGAGTATAAAAGGAATATGTTTACATTTATATTTGTATACATTTATATATATATAAGATGATAGATTATAAATAAAAGGAAGGAGGCCCTTTTTTACTGCAGGCTGGTTGTGCTGTTTGAATTAGTGTTAATATGTTATCTTCCTAATAAAGATATTTTAAAAATAGTTTGAGCTAATGACAACATGTTAAAATAGAAACAATTCTGTTTAGAATTTTTTCCTAGAACAGAGGAACAAATAATAAAAACTAAGGATTATTGACTTTTCTTTTTATAAATCACACTTTATTTTGTAGTTTTTACATATATTAACTCATTGTCGTAAAAATTTTAATAATTCATTCCTTCCCCTCTTATAGACAAGGAAACTGACACTCAGAGGAACTTAATTTGTCAAAATCACATTACTAGGAAATGACCAATTCAGAAATTCTCTCCAGCTACTCTAATTTCAGAGCTTCTTGTGAAATTAGAATACATTTCAAATAGTGGTGCCTGAGTGGCTCAGTTGGTTAAGTGTCTGCCTTTAGCTCAGGTCATGATCCCAGGGTCCTCGGTTGGACTCGCATTGTGCTCCCTGCTCCCCAGAGAGCTTGCTTCTCCCTCTCCCTCTCCCTGCTTGTGCTTGCACTCTCACTCTTTCTCTGTCAAATAAATAGGTAATAATACAAAAAAGTCTTTAAGTAATATGTTTCAATTATTATAATGTAAGAAAATGACATCTTAAACATATAGTAGAAAATTTGACTCCGAACATGACTCCTCAAAATTTATTATGATCTTTAAAACCAAATAAAAATTTTGTCTTGATGAAAAAATCATATATTTCTTTTTCTGGTTTATCAGTAAGTATGTAGCTTAAATGAAGGATGTGTTCTAGAACTGAAGTTTTGCAGGAGCAGCTAACTTTAAAACATGAAAATAGTCTTTAAATCTGGGACCTCCCACTTAGAGAATTAAGATTTTTTTTTTTAAGAATCCAGTGCATATCAAATACTGCACAAAGCACAGTGAGCTATTTTATTCCTTCAAGAATACTATAAGAGCTCTGAAGAAGAAACCAAGTTTAAAAATATTTAAGGAGGGACGCCTGGGTGGCTCAGTTGGTTAAGCGGCTGCCTTCGGCTCAGGTCATGATCCCAGCGTCCTGGGATCGAGTCCCACATCGGGCTCCTTGCTCGGCAGGGAGCCTGCTTCTCCTTCTGCCTCTGCCTGCCACTCTGTCTGCCTGTGCTCGCTCCTGTGCCCTCTATCTGACAAATAAATAAATTAAAAAAAAAAAAAAAAGTTCTTCTTCAAAAAAAAAAAAAAATATTTAAGGAGCTTTCATAAAGCCACGCATTGTATTAGTGATAGTATTAACATTGAAATTCATGTGTGTTTGTACTGAAGCTTCTCTTTGCATTAAATCATTGTTATAATTCACTTTTTTATAATATGAAGAGGCATTGAGATAACTCTGGACACAGACTGCTCAGATTGCAAAGGCCCACAGATGGAAAAGCAGATGTATTTCTCCTCTGGTGTTAAGTGAGGCAGAAATAATAGACTCATTAGTTGGAGTGTATCTCATAGGTCGTATGGTCTAATCTTCTACCCAATTAGGAATCATTTCTAGAATATCTGTGATACTCATCAGCCTGTCTGTGAATACCTCTAGTGATTAAAAAGAAAGTTCAATATATTATAAAACAGCTGGATCTAATAATGAATAGATGTTGCTGTTCAAAATTTTTTTCCTCATTGAAATATGATTTTTATCCTTGTAAGTTGCCATTAGTCCTGGTTCTGCCTTCTGCATCATAAAGAAAAATCTCACTTAAAACACTTGAATCATGGTCTTAATTGAAGTATCACTGATAGACTGTCTTCATTTGGCTTCTGCACACCAGATTTATTTTTATCTCCTGTTATAAAACTGGTTTCATTTCTCAGCCGCCTGCACTTTCTCCTCTTCCACAACTTAATGTGGGAGTTTCCCAGGGATTCGTCATGATGCTCTTCTCTATGTACATTCACACTCGCTTGGTCATCTCACCTATGATATGGCTTTACATACCCTATAAACTGATGATCCAGCCAAGACCTCTCCTAAGACTTAGATATATGGAGCCATCTACTTGACATCACCATGTGGATGTCTAGATGTCTCATATGCAAACGATATTCTTCTGACCCCACGTGTCTTACTGGTAGGCAGTACCATCCTTTTATTTGGTCAGAACAGAAACCATGGACCCTCCTTGATGTCTTTCTTGCTCCCACACATCCTATCCAACCTGTCAGGCAAATCTGGGAGTCTTATCTTCAGAATACATAAAGAATCAAATAGCTGTCACCACTTCCACTATTACTTCCCTGGCCAAGTCATCATTTTCTTTTACCTGAATTACTCTGATGGTCTCAGCCTCTGTGTGTCTACAAGTTCCTTCATCTATCCCAATGCAGGTACTCATAATCCCTTTACCCTTCTCTAGTTTTTCTTTTTTCTATAGCAGGTATCACCTTCTAATAGACTTTGTAATTTACTTGTTATTTTTATGGTTTCTCCATATTTGTATGTAAATGAAAAAATGCCAAGTCTCCTTGTTTTTCTCGATCAATCATGTATCCCTATCACATAGTATAATGCCTAGCACATAATTAGGTGGTTTATAAATAATTGCTGAATGAATGTAGTGTAACTCCATAGCCTCTTTTCTAGGACACTCTCTCTGGAGGAAATACAACCGACCCAGAACATAGGATCTCCTTATTCTCATCTCTTGCCTCTTATTACAGAATTTTCAGGGGACCTATCATACTTGTAGGAGTGACATCACAGTTTCTCTCAGGGACCCCAGTATTGCTGTCTTCTTTGAAGCTGCAGTGCTGTTCTAATCTTGCCAGAGAGAACCCAAGTATAAGAAGGCAATAAGAGTGAAAATTTTACTCACGTCTAATGCCTAGATAATCGGTTATTTTACTTAACCAAATTTTCTAGTTAAATTGAAGTTAAAGGTTAACTCAGAAATTAATTTCAAGTCATTTCTGAATATCATGTTAGTTTTATTATTTAATTATCCATTTTTAGTAAGTGCAGTATATTGAACATCATTTGACCTTTTACAAAAGAGCCTATGAGGCTTCCATATCATAATCCTGAATATTAATTCCAGTTCATTCATTCATTCAAGAGATATTTATTGAATCTGTATGGCAGTCACTTGGAATTTGACTTGTAAATGTGAAAATTAAAAAGATGCTTTCATGGATCTCAGGATGTCTTGTAGTAGTTTTAAACAATTGTTCCAATATAGCTTTGTACTGGGATAGATCCTAAAGCTTGGGGATTGTATTAGTTTAAATATAAACCTGAGGTCAGATTGTCTTTAACATTTCCCCTTTAAACTTAGGAGACTGATACAGAATGAAAAGGAGAGGTGTGAGAAAGAGGTATGAGAATATAGGCATTATTTGAAAACAGACAGACAAACAAGCATAGGTAAGAGAAGGAGGGATAGGTTATTATTTGGAATGTAGGGTTGAGAGGAGCAGAGAGGTAAGATCAGAGGAATGTTTATTTTACTGTCAAGTCCTCTCAATAGAGAAGCTTTACTTTATATGGAGGTTTTTGCAACCTGGTAATTTTTAGGTCTGGCCTCTTTGTTTCTGGAGAGAAATCTGTAAGAATATATTAAGATGTAGCATTTTTGAGAGGCTAAAGAGAGCTGTGAAGAGGCAGTATAATGTACTGGGAAAATAATAGAATTTTGGACCAGATAGACCTAACTAAGTATGAGTCACAGCTCCACCTTCATTCAGCTATGGCAGTGGAAAGTTCCATAAACATCTTCGTCCTCAGTGTTTTTCAGCTGCAACATGGGTATAATGATATGCCATAAAGTTTCATCCAGGATGCTTGAGAATATATATGTTTGGCTTGTATCAGTACATGAGGTAAGCTTGCACAAGTATCATCACTAAGTAAAAATTAGTTTCTTCCCTTTTTTTCCACTCAGTAACAGTCTTTTTGGTGGGGAAGACCTACTCTGTAACAGGCTCTGTATGTGTGTGACACAGATAATTGGAATTATTTCCCTGAGAGTTCTGTAATACCATTTCTGAAAGGGAGGCATTAAGACATTAATAAAAATAGGAAGAAAGTGAATGAAAGGGGTAACGATTAAATTGAGGGTAATAAAAGTTTTATTTGTTGACTACTATGTATCATGCAATTGTATCTGTGATTTTACAGTACTACCTGATTTAATCCACTTAGTATCTCTGTGGAATATGTGCTATATAGAGAAAGAAATTGAGGCACATGGGCGCGTGGGTGGCTCAGTCAATTAAGCGTCTGCGTTCAGCTCAGTCATGATCTCAGGGTCCTGGGATTGAGCCCTGCATTGGGCTACCTGCTCACCGGGGGATCTGCTTCTCCTGTGCAGCTCCCCTTGGTTGTGTTCTCTTGCTCTCTCTCTCCTCTCTCTGTCAAATGAATAAATAAAATCTTAAAAAAAAAAATTGATGCACGGATAATTAAACTGTTTAAAGTCACATAGACATTTAATCAGATTGAAGAAGAGAAGAAAAGTTGTGCATAAATACTATCTTGAAAATCTACAATGTTCGTTCACAAACTAAATTTTATCCTTATTTATTTAAATAGAACTGTAAAGCATTGCTCACATATAGTCTCCACCTCCTTGTTCAAATGTTTAGAATTTGAGATTTAAATTTGTGAACTGTCATAGATTGACATTCATTCATTAAAAATGAATATTCGGCATATGACATTAAATTATGAAATGAAGTTTATGTAACTATGTTGTTATAATTGAATTTTTACAAATTAAATCTGTGACTCATTGTGTACACCAGTTTGTTTTAAAATATGAGTACATACTCTGACAGTGTATTTTGTTTACTTCCTATGTTCCCATCTCAAGACACATCTCTTAGAGGTAGAAATTGCTGCTGCTGCTAGTTTATTTTTAACTATGTGTACTAACTGTTTTAGTCACAATTAGTAGAAATGTTTTGTGTTTCACTTACTTGGGTATCTGTTACCCAACAAATATTGAAATTTCACAGAATTCTTCATTATGACTTGTGCCAATAATAACTGCTTCATTTATATGAAAGCCCATGTAATGTGAAATTAGAAATCATAACCCATGGGCTTAGCTTGCATCACTTTTATTTTCTCCTTTTAGAGTAAGGCATTATACTTAATGTAATGGAAAAATTAATTTTATGGTGTCATAAAAAGCTACAAAATTAACTTTTTAGAGGAGTAACTCTCATTGCCAGAAAAATCTAATGACATACTTTTTTGTTTTATGATTTGAACAATAGAATCTAACAAATAGCTTAGGAGAGTATTTCCTTTTCTGTACTCTTATTTGTTGCAATTCAGGTAGAATACTAATGTTAGGTCCAAAATAGAATTTAAATTTTAAGGTAAAATTGTAATGAGGAAAATTTAATTTCTGAAGTGGTCAATGCCCATCTGAATTTTCATCAAATTAAGAGAAAACTCAAGTTAATGAGCACTTTTGATAGTCTGGTTATCTGCTGGGATCTAGTTTCAAAGTCTTCAAATAATTTTTGATTTTATAGTTTCATACTAACTATGCAGTTGACTTTATTACCAACATTTGATCATGTAACCAACCCATTATTCCATTTTGCTTTAGGTCAGTCTAAATCTAATGAATTAGTCGAAGAAATGCTTTATTGTAAGATTTAATGTGGTCCTCAAAAATTCTCTATGAAATTGACTGTTAAAATGTAACTTCTCAGTTGATAAAAAATATATGGTACAAGACACACAAAAAAGTACATAGTTTTGTGAAACTTGGGGAACATTTTTCACATGTTTATCGTTTTTATGTTTGCATCACAGATGGTTTGAAATTATTAAAAGCTTCTTTACACACAATGATTCTGTACCTAAGATATCAGGTATAATTGGATCGATTGCATTACTAAGAACCTTTTATTTTTCTGGTATGGATAGAATTGTTTCTGACTACACACTGGGAAATGTATGGGGAAATGCATTAAGTTAACACACAATTCTGCTGCCAAACAATATGTTGTCTAACTAGACAGAGAAATTGCTGCAACTGTATTTCACACGTGTGAGAAAGGAGTAAGCCCATTATGTACTCCGAAATTATGATGGGATTTTTTCCCCCAAGACACACCAGTGGGATAGAACACTCCAATTTTCACAAAAATGGAAAGATTATGCAGAAACTCTCACTATCCCCCATTTCCATTCTTCTTGCAAATGACTTATGTGAACTCTTGTATTTTTGTAAACTGCGGGAGACAGATCTGGAAATAGCTTACTCTGTGCATTCTAAAAACAACCATATGAGAGGAAAATTGTTTTAGATTATATGAATAGTAATTTTACATTAAAGAAAATAAATAATACCCTAGCAGTAAAGTTGAATAAAATGAATGCATGTGCATTTTGCTACTCTGGGCATTGTTGAGAGGAGAGCCAAACCTACTGGCCTTAAAGTCTGCATACGAGGCAGAAGATACATGCATTGTGGTCTTGGGCCAGGTCCCTTATGTTTGCTCTATACCAGTCACTGGCAATTCCATCTCTTGCTGTGATCCTCAGAGCAATATATTTGTTCATGACTTTAAAATCCAAATCTTTAGCTGATATCTTTTTTTGACTTCCAGATTTATTCAGTAACTTAGTTGACATCCTCACCTGAATGTCCCCAAGGCTGCTCAAACTCAGCAAGATCAAAACCAAATTACTTCCCTTTTCAGTAGAATTTGTGCTTACTCTTCTATTTCAGTGAATGGCACATAATTGTCTTTGTTGAAGAGAGAAGTTTGGGTATCATTTTTGACATTTAATTTGACTTTATAATCGCCAGAGCCTGTACATTCTTACCTTCTAGGCACAGTTCAAGTCCATTCATATTTCTCTAGCCCCACTCCCACCCCTCCTCCTCTAGGCTACCAACATTCTTGATATACATTTTTGCAATAGCCTGCTGACATGTTTTGCAGAATATAGTCTTCTTCCTTCTGAT
Source organism: Taxidea taxus jeffersonii (assembly GCA_003697995.1). Classification (NCBI taxonomy): domain Eukaryota; kingdom Metazoa; phylum Chordata; class Mammalia; order Carnivora; family Mustelidae; genus Taxidea; species Taxidea taxus. The sequence continues at coordinate 26,442 of RCUC01149328.1, forward strand.
GTATTCTTCATAAAGGATCTCAAGTAAGTAGTTGTACATGTTGTTCTCCTGCATAAAACCCCTTAGAGTTTCCCCACTGCCTAAATCCAATCTTCATGATACTTCTTGTCTGATTTGAATGGTTTCACTGTTCCTTGAATCCCATCATCAGTTGCTTCTGTCTTTTGGTATATTTGTGGTATGACTGATCCTCAAAATTCAAAGCTTTGTGTGGTTATAAACTCAAATCTAAATAAAATAAAGGCATGTGGTCTTGTATTCTTAAAACAGTGACCCTTCACTTAACATTCTTCTCTTCAGCATCATTTGTGATACTCTTTCAATTTTATCTTTTTTGTTTACATGATCTTTTTTTTACCACTTTATTAACTCTTAATTTTTTTCCCCACTTTTTCTTTTTGAGAGGGAGGGGGAGGGACAAAAGGAGAGGGGGAGAGAGAGAGAGAGAATCTTCAGCAGGTTCCATGCCCAATGTGGAGCCTGATGTGGGGCTCAATCTCACAACCCTGAGATCATGACCTGAGTCACAATCAAGGGTCAGACACTCAACCAACTGAGCCACTTGGGCAGTGACTTCTCTCCCCTTCTTAAGTGGATAGAAAAAATGGAAGCAATGCTAAGAAATGAATCCTTCCACAAAGAGACATTAGCAGAGATTGAGAGAGCATATAAGTTGGAACCCCACTTCTTTCTTCCATATATAGCTTAAATAGCAGAGCTTATATTATTTGCCATTTCTTAATTAAAATTTGATATATTCTTGAAGTATCTGGCTAGAAGTCCCATAAAGTCACTAAATAGTGAAATAATTTCAGGGCTTTTCATTCCTTTTTTCTTCTATTCAAGTCTAGGTTAGAAAGTCATGCAACAAATGAAATAAGTCAGAGGAAACAAGAAATGTAAGAGGGAGATCTCAAGAGAAAGCATGAACAGAAGCCCAGTGACACCTGGGTGGTGTGTCCCAGGAGCCCATGAATATTTATTCTACCTCTGTGCCTACATTTTCTGAACCAGCACTTGATCATGCCAAAGCCTTCTCTGATGCAGCCTCTCATTATGCTCAATCAGTACCTTGCTTGGTTTTCTCCATTTTGTCTTGTCCAGGAAGTATTGTGGTCATGTTAGTACAAAGATGATAATCCAGTGACAAAAGAGCTTCTAGTAGTGAAAAAAAGAAAGCAAATGCCCAGGATTCTAGTACCCCCAGCTCCTTAAGAAAGATCTGTTTCATGACTTCAGGGGAGGCGGATGTAGAATGATTAAGTAGGATGTCTAGGAAAAGACGTTTGAGATTCTTACTTTTGAAGTCATATTATCAGCGCTTTAGGCAAAGTCTGGGTGGAAGACTTCTGGTGGTTGCAAAAGAATCTCCCTGAGCTTATACTCATGATTCAAGAGAACAGATTATAATTATGCCAGACATTTTCTAAAAAGCAAAAGAATGTTCTTCATTAGGTTTAGTGAACAAGAAAAATTTGGCACGAAAGAGGGTTGAGTGAATTTGACAGTAGTTATTCTTAAATCTGCCATTTTGCCCATACATCAAGATGTAACCATGGCCTTGGGAAACACTGATCATATTTTATTGTTTTCTCTCCATGTTTTACAAAAATAAATATTGGAATGAATATTTGTATCATTTAACTTTAAATGCACACTCTTAAAAAGGGAAATCTTTTTAACCATTGTGCTTAGTTATTATTCTGTGCTTTTTAAAAAAACAGTATAAAAGACTGACACCTTTTATCTTTTCTTTCCTTTTTTTCCCCCTCTTATCTTGGGGGCCATGCATTACGCTTTTTATCATAACACCAATCATAGCTCCCTGTAAAAGAAAGTGCTTCTGTGCTATTTCAGATGAAAGATTAATGGATTCCAAAAATTTGACTCAGTACTCATCTTTGTTTTTCTTTATTAATAACCAGATTTTACTTTGCAAGAAACAAGCCTTCAGGACCTTCATCATTTGCTCAGCCTTAGAATTGTACAAACAAATTTGGATTTGGAATTTGTGCAGCATGTCCTGCTTAAAACACTAAGCAAGTTATTCCCTAATGCTCAATTCATTCATAGTTTATGGTAATGAATTTAAGTCTTAGAAGAGAGTGAAACTAATCCTTGAGATATGACCTTAAAATGTGAAGTTTAATGTTTATCCCATTGAGCAAGCTATAAACTGTGAAATACTGTTTCACACTTCAGGGTTTCTCCTCCAAGCCCTTCATTCACACACATAATCACCGGTGTGCTTCACGTGGGCCCAGCTCCGATGCTATCAGGTGGATCCAAAGCTCCATATCTTTACCCTGCTGTGTTCTTGGACTTTAAATATGCACTTTTGAGAGCTTGTAACAGGCTGAAGATATTAGTTTGTTTATTTCAGATCTGAGTTCTATTCCCTGAGGTTACTTGTCATGCACAAGTTACTTCTCAGTCATTCTTTAGGAGTGATTGTGTGTGTGTGTGTGTGTGTGTGTGTGTGTGTGAATGACAGCCACAGAGCAGCCTGTGCAGGTGTATGCCAGCCATCTCCTCGGAGCAAGCAGGTGGTAAAGCCATAAATTAACCACAAAGAGGAATTTAGCCAGGTCAAGATTTGAATATAGATTTTCCATCATCATCTTCAAGACATTTTGGACAGTCTCCTACGAAAATTCTGCATTTTCAAATTTTTAATGACTTGATTAAGGGAGTGCTAGTACTCCACACTAAGAGTCCGTCATGTCAATCATGTATTTTCTCAAGAGTCAATGGATTATTAAGTAAATAAAGTAATGCCTTTTCTAAACCAAATGACTCAACTCCATTTGTCTTAATATGCATAAGAATGAACAGTTAATGAATTCTTATTGAGTGGCAGGCACTGTGCTTTTTACTTATATTATCTCAGTTAAGCCTCACATAAGCCCCATGTGCTAAATATCATTATTATTTCCTTTTAACAGATGAAGACATTAACTTATAGAGAAGAAAAATATATTGCCTAGTCACATGCCTATCCATATATGGATATTTAAGACTCAACCCAGGCAGCTGGCTCCAGATGACGTACTTAATGTTCACTGCACTATTCTGGCATATCTATTCTTCCCTTCTTTTTAAAAATTTTGCCCGTGTGATTAATATATATATCTTTCTGCAGATATAGCCTTTTTGTTCCATATGTTATGTGCCATCTTTATTCGAGATTAACACCAGTGCTGGATCTTTGTTAGGATAGCCTGCTGGCATTTCTTATGTACTCTGTAATATTGGAAAGTGTGTGTATGTGTGTGTGTGTGTGTGTGTGTGTGTGTGCATGCACACATACCTGCATGAATAACCTTTCTTTTTCTTATGCTTATAAGCGATTTTAGTTCACCACCCACAAGCTTAAATATCTTGATGCCTCTTCCTTCAGTGTTTAGTTAATTTGAGCCTCCAAGATGTGTGTCATGGTCCGTCTTAGATTATACAAGCTTGGAGAAGACTAACCTGCATTTTTTCTTCCTATACTCTTAGATATCTTTTTCTTACTTAAGATTAAGGAAAGCTCTATTCCTCACTGAAGGGGAAAATCTTAAATCTAAAAGCAATCCTATTGTTTAATTTTCAAGAAAGCAGCATTTCAGGAATACTCCCAGAAAGAAGAAGATTAATCTTGGGGCTGTGATTGTGAAGCATAGAAAAAGATGGGCTTTATGTGACAGTATGTGAACCCAACTTGTTTTTTGAGCTAGAAGGAAGGGAGAGTAATATCTAATGACTATACAATAAGGGGGAAGTTCTGAGTTCTTATATCCAGTTTAGAGATGAGGAAACCAAGGCTAACAGAAATTAATTAAATACCTCAGTATTACGTCAATAGTGTGTCGCTAAGGCAGGATTTGATGGTATGAGCCCCGAGTCCACGTATGCTCCCTGTCTCCCCACTGCTGCCCTAACAAAAGATGCAGGTAAAATCTTTTGGGAGGGTGGGGGATGAAAATGACAAAGTAAAGCTGAGGGCAAGATTGTCCAGGGAGGATTGAGATTAAATTAAGATCAAGCATGAATTATAATGAAGGATTATCTTTGGTTTTCGAACTGATGTAAGAACAAGATAAGAGCTGTCAGTTGCTTACAGAACTATAAATTAAAATCATTAACACATTGATTTGATGTCTTCCTTATAAATATTCACTGGGTTCTGGGAGTATAAAGATTTCTGTGGCACAGCCCTAGACCCTAAAGGACCAACAGACTCCTTATGGGGGAAATGGCTTTTACATTGAAGCAAAATATCTAAATAGGTGAAGACAGAGGAACCAACAAGACAGAGATGTGGCCATCTCTGGCAAGGGATACAAATAGTACCAACCCCACAGGGTTTTCTTTTCTTTCTTTTTAAAGAATTAAATTGAGATAATGCATATCAGATACCCAACACATCTTCTAAACCATGGCAAGCAAACTTCCAATGTATGCTAGAGTTTAAAATAAATATATTATATACTATATAATATAATATAATATGGATTATATACATAAATATATATATATATGTCTTTTTTTTTTAATAAACTCTCAAGAATGATCCCTGTCTCGACTGCCACCAACCACATGGTGGCAGCAAAAATATTATCAGGGCCATTATTGAAGAGGTGGAAATTTATTCCCCAAATGATGAGACTGGAATGTGGTAATAAAGGAACCAGCCCAACATAGCTGGGATAAATGTAATGTTTCCTTTTGGCTACGTGACTTTCTAAGAAGACCCCCTGCTCCTAGTGCTGATCTGGTTTGCCATGGATTTAAAGTGAAGAAAGGAAGATTATTATGAATTCAAGATGTACTACATGCCAGCCACAGAGCTAAATGCTTCACATCTGTTATTTCATTTAATCCTTTTCAACAATTTATGATGTGGACAGTATAACTTCACATGAGAAAAAGAAAAATTGAGTTCAGTTGGGTTAGATAGATCCCTTACCAATCAGTGCTAGTACATGTTAGATGGAAAAGGTTAGACAGCTTTGTTCAACTACATAGGTCTATATGGATGAAAAGGTTTTTGATAGGTATTCTTATATAACCATGAATACCTTTAACTGGGGTTATTTCCTGAAAACTTTTTTTTTATGTGACTAATTCAATAAGTTCTTGCATGCTGAACCATATTATATTTGGCTTTAAAAGAGCTAATGTTTGTTGAATTCTTAGAAAGTGCTTTATTTGTATTATATCAGCTAATTATCATCTACAGGCTCTGTAAGTTAACTTATTTATTTATTTTATTTTTAAAAGATTTTTATTTATTTATTTGACAGAGAGAGATCACAAGTAGGCAGAGAGGCAGGCAGAGAGAGGGGGGGAAGCAGGCTCCCTGCTGAGCAGAGAGCCCCATGCGGGGCTCCATCCCAGGACCCTGAGATCATGACCTGAGCCAAAGGCAGAGGCTTAACCCACTGAGCCACCCAGACGCCCCTGTAAGTTAACTTATTTAATAAATATTTGTTGAGGAAATTACTCTTTCATGCACTATGCTAAGCAGCAGAACTAAAACACCCGTAGTAATACTTCTTTTTTAAATGCTCACTTTTCCTTAAAAGACTTTTTAGCTTGGGAAGAAGACAAGCAAGCAGACACTATAGTGCTGTGTGCATAGACCCTGTGAGGTAAACTGCACAGTGGTTTGGAAGCATGCCACTACCCAAAACTCCAGAATAAGGAAAGCCTCTTCAGAGGATCTGAAAGGTGATTTAAGACACTGAGGAATTACACATATAAAAAAGGAAGGAAAAGGGCAGTGATGAAGGGGTAAGTTTCTTCTAGGTATTTAAAGTGAATACCCAAAACCCTTTCTGCTTTTGCTCCGTTGTTCTAAGTAACTTTGAGTGCAAACGAGAGAATTTGGGGTGTTCACTTTTTTTTCTCGCTTGTTTTAGTTCTTATAATGGACCTTGTGCTTACTTAGATCATTATGCTTATCACATTACGAGTCTCTGTTAATGTACTGAATCTTGTCTCCAAGACTGTGGGTTTCTTGGAGCTAAGGACTGCCTTTTATCTCCTTGTTCTTAGTGCCAAGCTGAGCGCCCTGCTTGTAAACAACAGTCAGTAAATGCCTTGGTAGATTAACTAATTTATGCCCGTATTATGGACCTTGTTCTTTACAATTGTAAAGAGTAAGTACTAGAGGTTTAGTCTATGGTAAGAAAATAGACTGTTTAACAAAGGATACCAGGACTTTGCTTTTATCTGTATACTGGCTATAATTGGTTAAAAAAATATGACCAAAGATAATCCAGTTACAGACAACTTTTTATTAATTTTCAAATTGTTGAAGTCAGTCCATTCAGGAAGTGTTCAGATAAAAATGTATGGTAACCCATCAGCCATGAGTAGTACTGATAATTCCAGTTTGCTTGTTTCAGAGACTTTAAAATTTTTACTATATCCTGTGGAGTGTTTGCATCCTTTTTTTATTTGCTTCTGGCTCTGAAATGGATAACATTTGTAAGATCTTTGTGTTATCCTTTCATATGCAGACTTTTGGTGCTGAAATGAATTATTTAGTCCCTGGCTATTTGACCTCCTCACGCCATGGTTTAGGGAAAAGCAAAGAACCCTGGGTGTAAAGAAAAGAGATGTTATCAGCATTATCATGTACCTACACACCCTTTCTTAACAAGACACTGTAAGTGGTTTAATGATTACATTTATCATCCCCTCTAGCCACTAAGCTTTCCATATTACCCCAAGGAAACCTCTATTGGCAATTCCTAGGGTTTAATATAAGTTCTTTGTTATTACACATCCTTCTTCTCACATATTATTTCTGTAAAAGTTCTTTGAATAGCAGCTTTTTTTTTTCTCCCATGTGTGCGTGCATGCATTCTAGAAGAGTCACAGGGGCAGCTGCAGCCTAACTTGATTTTGGAAAAAAGAAAAGAAAATATAATCCATGATGGAACCGAACAAGGTGAAATTAAGCAGTGTCCAATGACCAGTGACTTATGGGAAATAAGCTATTTTCTCTTTCTTTCTCTCTATAAAAGACATATTGATAATGTAATTTGTAAAATCAGAGAATCCTAGCTTACTAAACATATTGCTCTTATTTGACAGATTTAAGGAAGATCTTCTGCTTAGTAGAGTGTTTCTGGGAAGAGGTAGGAAAAAAAAACCAACTTGCTTACTTCAGTTTGGGCCATCTCCAAAGTCTTTGAATCCCTAAGATTGATTGCCCTAGGAAAATTGAAGCAACATAAGGCAAACTTCTTTCCTCATGGGATTAGTCAACTCCATAAGCAAGAATAACTGAGACACCCAAAACGTAATTTCTGAAGAGGGACCAGTCTGAGGGCTAATAACTGTGTGTGTGTGATCATGTGAATGTCCTTTTGTAGCTCTTATGTTGTGAGCATTTTTAACAGTAAGAAAGCTAAATAACTGAATGTAAATACTGTTGGGGGTGGGACTTGGACATTAAAGTACAGTCTTTAACAGTGGGAACTGCTCATCCCAACATTCACCACGTCAAAAGATTAGAGCCTTTTGCCAGTGGAGGAGCCTATGCAGATATTTTTGTATCTGCAAATAAATGTTTCTGCCAATGGTTCAAAAGTTAGCATTTTCATTGATGTATACATGTGTACATTTCTTAACACTTGAATTGGGGCTGGTGCAGAAGAGATACATCTTCTTTGCTGCTGGGGCTTAGTGCTGTGTGTAATTGTAATCAATTTAGAAATACTTACAAAAGGTATAATTATGATTTAGGAGACAGCTTTCTTTTGGTCACTTTATACATGTTGGCGCATAAATAGAGTTTTTGTGCATGTACTCCTTTTATTTTTCTTTTAGGGAAAATAATTTTTTTTAAAGATTTTATTTATTTATGTCAGACAGAGAGCAGGAGTGAGCACAGGCAGAGTGGCAGGCAGAGGCAGAGGGAGAAGCAGGTTCCCTGCTGAGCAAGGAGCCTGATGTGGGAAACGATCTCAGGACGCTGGGATCATGACCTGAGCCGAAGGCAGCCACTTAACCAACTGAGCCACCCAGGCGCCCCTAGGGAAAATAATTTATTGCTCTGTGGCTAAGATATGTTGGCAGTAAAGGGAAAGCATTGTAGTAGAGAATATATTGTATAGGAATGGGAATCCAATATGTAGAGATTCTTGTAAAGACCATTCTTCCAAGGTGAAATGTAGGGAAAGAAATTTTAAACCTTTCAATTTTCTTCTTTTAAAATCCATCTATAAAGTAGTTTTGTAAAAGCAGGACAGTGAGGTCAGAGATAGCTGTGAAAAGAGGTAGCAGTGAGTGATTTCTTAAAATATTTTCTTTTGTTTAGGTGATTTGAGACCCTGGTCATCCAACATACAGTCAGTGGGTAGAGATTATGGAAACGGGGAGATAGTAAGGAAAATTTAAAAACTTTATGGGACTTTTTTTCTGTTTCTGAGGTAGTAAATCATAATAATTTATTAATAATTCATATAATCAATGATATTCTGAGTGTAGTCATGGTCAGTTTTGCCTTATGGGTAGAATAAAGGAGAGATTACATGATAATTCTCAAGGAGAGAAATATCCATATTGGATCTGAGAACAGAGAAATGGCAGAGACCCAGAAACAACAGGCAGTGGTTTCATTATTTCATCAACACAATTACCAAACCCCATTGAGCATCCTTTACCTGCTTCCAAATTTGGAAGCTGAAGGAAAGATGAGTTTCTGAGTAGAATGAAAGAAAGAATGCAAAACAGACTCCAAGAATCAAAAGCAGTACATTGGGAGGAAGTTTCATGCCCAGATGTGAGAGGCTAGAGAAGGAAAAGGCTAAGTTAGGAGTTTGGGAAAAGATAACACTACACCACAAAGGGCCCCCTGGTCAATAGGAGGTTCTTCACTCAAAGAAAATAATATCCCTTCCTATGGCCTGAATTGCATCGTCCCCCAAATTGATATGTTGAAACCCTAACCCTCATTACCTCAGATTTGACCATAAGTGGAGACAAGGCCCTTAAAGAAGTGATTAAATTAAAATGAGGCCATTAGGGTGGGTCCTAATCCAACCTGGTGTTTTTATAAGAGGAAATTTGGATTGAGCAAGAAGATGGCCATTTGCAAGCAAAGAAGGGAGGTTCGGAAGAAACCAGTCCTGACAACCCCTTGGTCTTGGACTTCTAGCATCCAGAACTGTGAGGAAATAAATTTCTGTTGTTTAAGCCACTCAGTCTATGGTAATTTGTTATGGAAGCCCTAACAAACACATCTGTCTCTGACAAAGCAATTGCACTTGAGAATGTGGAGTGGAGTGCTGGGATAAAAAAAGGATGGAGGATTGTAATGTTTGCACAAGTTTTTCAGTATGCTAGAAATTACTGAATTGTACATATAAAATGGATGGTATGTAAATATACCTCAAACCTAGTTGAAAAATTTATAAATATAACCAAGACTACAATTTCTTTCAGAGGATCAAAGAGAGAATACTTCCTAACTCATTCTTTGAGGCCAGCCTGACTTAAGACCAAAACCAGACAAAGACACTACAAGAAAACTGCAGACCCATTACCTCTCTTTAGCATAGATGCAAAATCCTCAACAAATTATTAGCAAACAAAATCCAAAATACCATGAAAGGAGTTAGATACACAGTACCACCAAGTGGAATTTATCCTAGCCATGCAAGGCTGGTTCAACATTTGGAAAAGCAATTAATGTAATACATTGCAGTAATGGGCTAAAAACAACAACAAAATCACATGATCATACCAATAGATGTAAAAAAAGTATTTGGCATTCAATAACCATTTATTAGAAAATTCTCAGTAAACTAGATAGGGAAACTGCCTTAATTTGACTTTAAAAAAATCTACAAAAATTCCACAGCTAATATTATACCTAATGGTGGGAAATTCAAAGCTTTCCTACTGAGATCAGGTATAAGGCAAGAATGTAAGAATGTCTCCTCTTACCACTCCTTTTTTAACACTGTACTGGAAGCCCGTGTTAATACAGTAAGTCAAGGAAGGGAATAGAAGTTATACAGATTGGGGCCGCCTGGGTGGCTCAGTGGGTAAAAGCCTCTGCCTTCAGCTCAGGTCATGATCTCGGGGTCCTGGGATCGAGCCCCACATCAGGCTCTCTGCTCAGCAGGGAGCCTGCTTCCCCCCTCTCTCTCTGCCTGCCTCTCTGCCCACCTGTGATCTCTGTCTGTCAAATAAATAAATAAAATCTTAACAACAAAAAAAAGTAGTTATACAGATTGGGAAGGAAGACATAAAACTATCCTTACTCACAGATGACACAATTGTTTCTATAGAAAATCTAAAAGAATCAACAGTAACAAATAAAACCCTCTTGGAACTAATAAGTAATTATAGGAAGTTTGCAGGATTCGAGGTTAATATACAAAACTCAATTGTTTTCCTATCTATCAAAAGTGAACAAGTTTAATTTAAATTTAAAAATGTAATATCATTTAGATTACAACACCAAAATGAAATACTTAGGTATAAATTTAACAAAACACATACAAGATCTCTATCAGGAAGACTACAAAACTCTGATGAATGAAACCAAAGTTGAACTAAGTAAACCGAGAGATATTTTATATTCATGGATAGGAAGAATTAATATTGTCAAGATGTCAGTTCTTCCCAACTTGATCTATAGATCCGACGTGATCTCAGTCAAAATCCCAGCAAGTCATTTTACGAATATCAACAAACATTTTCTAAAGTTTGTTCCAAGAGGCAACAGATTCAGAATTGCCAACATGATACTGAAGAAGAAGAGCAAAATTGGAGGACTGATACTACCCAACTTCAAAACTTACTACAAAACTACAATGATCAGGACAGTGGGGTTCTGACAAAAGAATAGACAAATAAACCAATGGAACAATGGAACAGAAGAGAGGACCCAAAATAGATCCCCATAAATATAGTCAAGTGATCTTTGACAAAGGAGCAAAGGCAATACAATAGAGCAAAGATATTCTCTTCAACAAATGGTGTTGGGACAACTGGACATCTGCTTTTTTAAAAAAATGAATTTAGATGTAGACTGTACACTCTTCATAAAAGTAAACTCAAAATAGGCCTAAATGTAAAATACAGAATTATAAAATACTTAAAAGTTAGCATAGAAGTAAACCTAGATGATACTGGGTATGGTTATGACTTTTTAGAAAGGACAACAAAGATGATTCACTGAAGAAATAATTGATAAGCTGGACTCTTAAAATTTAATACTTATGCTCTGCACAGAATTAGAAGACAAGCCACAGAGTGGGAGAAAATATTGTAAAGGACACATCTGATAATGGACCTTTAATCAAAATACCAAAAAAAAACCAAAACAAAACATTCAAAAGTCAACAATAAGGACACCTGGATGGCTCAGTCAGTTAGGCATCTGCCTTCTGCTCAGGTCATGATCCCAGGGCTCTGGGAACAAGTCCCGCATCAGGCTCCTTGCTCAGGAGGGAGCCTGCTTCTCCCTCTGTCTGCCGCTCCCCCTGTTTATGCTCTCTTCCTCTTTCTCTCTGTCAAATAAATAAAGCCTTAGAGAAAAACCTCAACAATAAGAAAACACATAAACCAATTAATATATGGTCCAGGGATGCCTGGGTGGCTCAGTTGGTTGGGCGGCTGCCTTCGGCTCAGGTCATGATCCCGGCGTCCTGGGATCGGGTCCCACATCCGGCGCCTTGCTCCGCGGTGAGCCTGCTTCTCCCGCTGCCTCTGCCTGCCACTCTGTCTGCCTGTGCTCACTCCTGTGCTCTCTCTCTATCTGGCAAATAGATAAATAAAATCTTAAAAAAAAAAAAAAAATATATATATATATATATGGTCCAAAATCTTAACAGATACCCCACCAGAGAAAATCTACAGATGGCAAATAAACATATGAAAAGATGCTCCCCATCATGTTTCATCAGGGAAATACAAATTAAAACAATGAGATACCACTACATACTTATTTGAATGGCCCAATCAGTCGTAGTAACACTGAGAACACCAAATGCTGGAGATAATGTGGAGCAGCAAGACTCACAGCTTGCTGAGAATGCAAAATGGTACAGCCACTTTGGAACACAGTTTGGCAGTTTCTTGCAAAACTAAATATGCTCTTGCGATATGATCCACCAATTGTTCTCCTTGATATTCACCCAAAGGAGTTGAAAACATGTCCACACATGAACCTGCACAGAAATGTTTATAGCAGCTTTACTCATAATTGCCAGTTACCACTTTGGTGGGGGATGCCGATAATGGGAGAGTCTACGTGTGTGGAGGGAGAGGGCATATGAGAAATCTCTGTATCCTTCTCTCAATTTTGCTTTGAACCTAAAACTTCTCTGAAAACCATAGCATATTTAAAAAAAGGGAATGGAGTTTGGTTTGAAAATACCTCTCAGAATTTTAAATGTCTATGCTCAGTATGTGGGAAATTATCTTAGAGATGTGTTCATATACACGAAAGATGATATAACTTGTTTATATTAATATCATATTGAAAATGTCCTAAGTATGTATCAGTAGCTATATGACAGAGACACTCATATGTGCTCACTAATATTATTTTGTTTTTTTCTTGGTCACACTATATTACTCCCCCAGTTATTAGGTAGAACCATGTGGCCACATTTTGTGACCCTGAAAACATCATGATATTGTAATGATGGAAATATATCATTATACATCTGTCCAAACCCATAGGATGTACAATACCAGTAATGAACTCAAAGGTTATTATGGACTTTTGGTGATCCATGTAGGTTCATTCTTGGTAAGAAAAGAAAAAAAAAAGTACTATTCTGGTGAGTGATATTGATAATGGGGGAACCTATGCATGTGTAAGTGGAGGAGTATATGGGAAATCTCTGTATCTCCTCAGTTTTATTATAAACCTAATACTGCTCTAAAAATAGTTTTAAAAACCTCCAAAACCTATGATGCTTTTTTCATATATTGATGGCTCAGTCTAAAAAGTGGAGAAATAGGTCCAAGTATGTGTGAAAATTTATGATGTAAAAATTTGGCATGTCAAATCATTTGTAAGAGATATTTTACTCAATAAATGATGCCACCGCAGTAAAATTACTTTGTCTCATAGTTTATCCCAATATAACTCAGTGTATTGAAAATTTAAATATATATTTTATAGTTCTAGATTGAAAATTTTGATAAAGTGAAGGTCTTTCAAAGAATCTTCTTAAGGTCAGATCTCATAATGAAAAAAATGATTTGAGGATTTTTGCATTAAAATAATAATGATAGGGGCACTTAGGTGGCTTAGTCAATTAAGTATCTGCCTTCGGCTCAAGTCACGATCCCAAGGTTCTGGGATCGAACCCCACATCAGACTCCCTGCCCAGCGGGGAGCCTCCTGATCCCTCTCCCCCACTACTTGCTCTCTCTCTCTCTTTCTCTTTTACTCTCTAAAATAAATAAATAAGTAAAATCTAAAAAAAATAAATAAATGAAATAAAACTGTAGGCCTGAATTTATCGACAGAAAAAGATGTAGTTTTAACTATTAACAGTAAGTTGCATAATAGCTCACATGGAATTTTTGTAAGCACTCAGCCAACCACACTATGGCGTTTAGACTATAACAGTAGGCACCAAAGAAATACTGATTTTTATTTTGTTATTTTATAATGTATGTGTTTTAATATTTAGCATTAATATATCATTAAATATTATAATTAATGATGTAATTAATATACATTTACTATAATTAAAGTAAATCATTCAGTGTAATCAAACACCTCTATTAAACTCCCTGCACATCGACTTTTCAGTCCATGTATGCTCTCTCCAGTGTGTCATATTATGTTTATTATGATACCCAAAAATACCACTCCATACATTATGGACACAAGAAAAATTGATTCCATCGTTTGCTTCTCATCTTTTTCGGTATATTTCTCAGTCATCTCTGACATAATGTATACAACACTGGACTATGCAAATATTTCTTCCTCTAGATTTATTTTATTTTATTTTATTTTATTTAAAGATTTTATTTATTTGTTAGAGAGAGAGAGAGCACAGGCAGACAGAGAGGCAGAGGGAGAAGCAGGCTCCCCGCTGAGCAAGGAGCCCGATGTGGGACTTGATCCCAGGACGCTGGGATCATGACCTGAGCCGAAGGCAGCCGCTTAACCAACTGAGCCACCCAGGCGTCCCTAGATTTATTCTTATTTCTAATTATGACACTTCTGTCATTTCAGTTGCTTGTTCTAGTATTTGGAATTTATTCTTGACACCCTCTTCTTTCTTGATCCTCACAGTAATAATAATCCCTCAATGTAGTTGAATTTGTCTATTTCTCTCCACCTATTTTGAGAAGTAGCCGCTGGGCTCCCAGCTTCCAGTCTTGTCCTTCATTCTCATAAGTTTTTAGACAGTAGGCAGGTGATCATTTAAGAAATAGGAATCCAATCATGAATACTGCTTGAAACAATTTGATAGCTTCCCAATGCACTAAAGAAATATCCTTAATGTTTGACAAGGTCTGTCACATGGTTTCCCTCCCTAACTTCATGGACATGCTACTGTCTCCCATATACATTATTATTCTTCATACATTCTGTCACATGCAATCTTATCTTAGCCTTTATGTTACCTTGCATCTTCTTTCTGGGATATTCTTTTCGCTCTACTTATCTACCCAAAAAATGCTACTCCCTGAGATACTAGGTTAATGTTATTTTTGCAAAGGAGCCTTTCTTACATCCTTCAAACTATATAGTAGGGTGTGCTGTCATCAGAAAATGACAATAAACGTTGACTGGTGGGATGAAAGTGAGATCCAAATAATTGAGTAAAATTGTGAAGAGCATGTAGCTATTTCATATGAACTCGGGTCCCCTAGAACATAGAAATTCCATATCCAGGTATAAAGGGAGCTTACAGATAAGATTATTGAGCCACTGTCAGAGTTTGCTGAAGAATAGAAACATGTATTCAGAGGAGCTCTGAGAGACCCAATTTGGGTAAATGCCTGCTAATTTTTATAAAGCATTAGAGGATAGAATTTATGAATCACTGACTGGTTGACTTGCTATCAATCCTGAATGCTATCTTAAAAGACTTTATTTAGGGGCGCCTGGGTGGCTCAGTGGGTTAAAGCCTCTGCCTTCGGCTCGGGTCGTGATCCCGGGGTCCTGGGATCGAGCCCCGCATTGGGCTCTCTGCTCATTGGGGAGCCTGCTTTCTCCTCTCTCTCTCTCTGCCTGTCTCTCTGACTGCTTGTGATCTCTGTCTGCAAAAAAAAAAAAAAATTAAAAAAAAAAGACTTTATTTAAAAAAAAATATATATATATATAAATAGTTAACATTTAAAACAGGGGGAAAAATGTGTGATTAGAAATAACTATCATGGGGACAACTGGGTGGCTCAGTTGGTTAAGTGGCTGCCTTAGGCTCAGGTCATGATCCCAGCGTCCTGGGATCGAGTCCCACATCAGGCTCCTTGCTCAGCAGGGAGCCTGCTTCTCCCTCTGCCTCTGCCTGCCACTCTGTCTGCCTGTGCTCCCTCCTGCTCTCTCTCTGACAAATAAATAAATAAAATCTTAAAAAAAAAAAAAAAAAAGAAAGAACTATCATGGGTCTGTAAATGTAAATCATACCAAACTAGCTTTTTTGGCAATAAAATATAGTAGACTTCACAATCTTGTCCTTATTAAGGCATTTTATTAATTCCTTCATGATATAATAAAGAAATACGGGGTACAGGTAAAAGTAATTGAGGAGACTAGTGCCTGGTTTTAATTGTCAGTTTTGAAAGACATGTTTATTTGAGTGCTATGAGATACCTTCACTACTTTTATGACTAGTTTAAATGAAGTGCCAAGAGTAGGCTTATCGCACCTTGTTGTTTCAAACTGCAAAGAATGGCTGTTATATTGAATAACTGAATTAAGATGTTTTGTATCTTAAAAAGGGATAGATTTCAAAAGAGACAAAAGAACATGTATTTTTTCCCCAAACGTGTCATAATTCTTGTCTATATAAATCCATACTGTACCACAGTTTTAAGAGCAGCATGCTATTCAGAATAAGTGAATCAGTAATCCTATTCTGTATTACTCAGGCTCTTAGTATATAACATTCTGCTCTAAACCTGACACTCTAAAATACAGGGAGAAAAACTACCCTGAGACTTATGAAAAGGAATTACCATTATATGATCCAGAGTTGCTCAAAATCACTTATTGTGAAGAAGAGTACAGAGAACTGGAAATTTACCATGTGAAAGAGAGGATTCCAGGGGGAAAAAAAATGTAGCAGTCTCTAAATATTTGTGGTTGATACCTGAACATGAAACAAATGGGTGTTAAATACAGAGAGGCATTTCAGCCCAATACAAATAATGTGAATGCTACTGACTATTGTCTTTAAACTGTTTAATATATACATTAAAATAACTTTATCAATGTTAAAATAGCTTATGTCTTATAATATAAAACAGCAGGCTGTTTGTATATATATGAGTTTAGCATAATAAAAAAGTGTGAGTAGTTTTTCAGAAAAGGAAAGCTTTTGTGGGAAGTGTACAGTGAGTTAGGAATTACACCCATTAGCTTAATCACAATAAATTTGTATTACAGTGGTATCACATAAATCTTATTATCAGGTGAATGAAACATCAAGTTTATGCAGAAACTTTGCTAAAGGCTTGGGATACATTTTCTCCTAGTTTTCAAGACAGAATGAGTCATCTATGTGGCAATTAGCTTTAAGGTAAATTTATTTTTGAACTTCAGGTTTTGTAGATGCTAAAATAGCTGATTTTAAAACAGTAATTAATACAAACTTAATATCTGTGTTTTCCAATAAATCTAAAACCCTATTAATTTAGATGTTGAGGAAGGAAAATCAATTATATATATACACATACATACATATACATATGTATGTACACATACATATACATATATTTTTATGTATGTGTGTATATATATATATAAATTGATCTCTATTTATAATGTATAATATGTAAATGTTTTCCTCCCATCCAAGTACTAACCAGGCCCGACCCTGCTTAGCTTCCAAGATCAGACGAGATCGGGCGCGTTCAGGGTGGTATGGCCATAGACTGTAAATGTTTTCCTGAATACATTTCACCACCTGCTTGTTTCTAATATGTAGATATTTAATTATAAGACTTCAGAATACAATTCTTTAAAAAAAACATAAATGTATAGCTTATATAAGCTTTAACATTTGTCTGTTCCTTATTAAATTTATACACATAATGTATCTTGACTTAGGGTAGTCCTATTTCCTCCTTGACATGAAACTTCCTCTAATATTCATGTTGCTTATTCCATTGTGGTATTCTAGATGTTTACTTAAGTTTACAGTGTCACTGATGTTTACTTAAGAATAATTACATTGCGGGGCACCTGGGTGGCTCAGTGGGTTAAGCCTCTGCCTTCGGCTCAGGTCATGATCCCAGGGTCCTGGGATTGAGCCCTGCTTCGGGCTCTCTGCTCAGCAGGGAGTCTGCTTCTCCTTTTCTCTCTGCCTGCCTCTCTGACTGCTTGTGATCTCTATCTCTGTCAAATAAAGAAAAAAAATTAAAAAAAAAAGAAAAAAAAGAATAATTACATTGCTTACATTTTTAGATGGAAAATAAACCTATAGTTACATATAAAACAAACATGGTGCTTAGGTACTTAGAAGAGGTACTCATGTTTAAGGACAGTAGTCTTAAAGAGTTCACTTTACCAAATATTTCTTTGGAATGAGGCTACATCCCGAGACCTGTGTTCTTTAAAAATAATCTAGGTTCTTGTAGTGCATATGTAGTCTCTGGGTGTCAGTTTAGTTTATTAGGACCTAAATCAAATCACAATTTCAGATCAATAGGAAAAGATATGTTCAGAGACATACTTTCTTTGGATGTTTTAAAATACAAATGGAATTGCCTTTGTAATCTGGGGAGTGACGAGGTCTACATTTTGAAATTTATGTTTCAAGCAAAACTTAGCTTACTCCATACAATAGTAATAATGGTAATAAAATAGGATCACTACCCACTCTGCAAAGGTGTGAGTCTTCACTGTCTTTGTTCCCAGGGGGAATATATTTTCATGTTTTGAAAACTGAATCTACATAATATTTATAGTTTTTAAAAAATCTTATCTTTAGGGAAAGCTGCACCAAATAAACTATAGCATCAGCTTTTGACTAACAAAAGTGACATGAGTATAAATAGAATGGCAAAGTGTAAAAATCAGATCATCATACCTAATATACAACACCAAGTCTTTTGGATATGTGACCATCCAAGTGTGCATGAGTAAAGCAGCAGTTCCTCAAAACCAGCTACAGGAGGCAGTGATTGTACTCTGTCCAGAATGTGTCAAGTGTCCTACCTGAAGAATCTTCAAGTGGCTAGTTGAGGGCTTTTTCTCAGTCCAAACACAGATCATGTCAGATGTACCAAGGAATTAATTACTTTGGGCACAGCCCTTGGCCAATGACAGATGACAGTTGGGTTTCTTTACTTCTTAGGTGGATAACCTGAGGGATGTTCTCTGCTGTCTCACAGAGGTCCCCAGTGACACTGAGCCACAGCTGCTCATAGCAATAACCTGATGATTAGTAGGCTTTCTTCCCTTCTTTTTCTCACTTATTCCCTTCCCCAGTGCTCCCTAGAATCCCCTCCCAAATAAACTAGTCACACTAAAGCCTTTGTCTCAGTCTGCACGTAGAGCAATCCAACCCAAGACAACTGCTTATTGACCCTTCCAGGTTTCTCATTGACATCCACGTTAATATACCCAAAGAGATACAAGGTTGGAGAATTGTACACTGAGGGAATACTAGCCAGCAATCTTTCAGGGTACAAGACACATTTCTACCCATCAAAATAAAAATAGAAACCTAAAGCAAAAACAACAATTAGACAGGAAGAAGGCAGTGGTTTTTCATCCCATTCCTATTTTGTATTCTTGTGTGGACTTTGGTCTTTGACCTCCAAAAAACTGGCTAGAGTTTACCTGCTGCTATTTTACCTTATCTTGACAAACTCATCTCACTTACCTGCCCTCATGAGTATCTTCTTCCTATAATTCCCACAAATTGAGTATAACCGGTTGAAAAGTATAGAAATTCACCCAAGAGGAAGCAGTAGTAGATACAGAGTTCTAGGACTGTTGATTGTCATTTTTCTTTCTCACTTCTCATTTTTAAAATTTTTATTTTTAACATTTTTTAATGTTTCGAGTTTTTCTTTATATTTTAGTTAGTTAACATATAGTATAGTGGTAGTTTCAGGAGTAGAATTTAGTGATTCATCCCTTACATGTAATACCCAGTGCTTATCACAAGTGCTCTCCTTAATACCCATCACCCATCTAGCCCATCTCCCACCCACCTTCCTCCATCAGCCCTCTGTTTTCTGTTGTTAAGAGTCTCTTATGGTTTGTTTCCCTCTCCCCCCTTTCTCCTATGTTCTTCTGTTTTATTTCTTAAATTCCACATATGAGTGAAATCATATGGTATTTGTCTTCCTCTGACTGACCGACTTTGCTTAACATAATACACTGTAGTCTTTCTCTACTTTCGGTGAGTTAAGATGTATGGACTATTTAAAACTACTCAGGGATATTTCCCACTCCATATATTGTTTGACAAAGCATTAGGAAAGGTAAAATTCTTAGCCCAGGGAAATCACACTAGGAAATATGCTTTAGATTCAATACATTTAATTAAAAGTTCTGCAGATCAGCTTCTTTTCTAACTTAAGATCTAAGGGTACAGTTATTTTAGCACTCATGTAAATGAAAGACACAAGAGGAAATCTGCCTACCTTATATGTTAGTATATGCCAGAGTAACGTGTGTAGGAAATATGCCTACCTTATATGTTAGTATATGCCAGAGTAATGTATGTATATAGAGTAAGTACTCAGAAAAACAAATAAATAAGTAAATAAAACTTCATAGATTCCATACATATATCAAGACTGGCTATATAAAAATATTATTATTATGGAGCCTATGATGTAATCCTTTAAAAAAAAACAAAAAAAATTCATCATTTAGAAACTAAGCATTGTATTCATTATGCACAGGAAAGAGATATTTTGAAAAAAAAAATTTGTTACTGTAAACAGAAGAAAAATGAGAAAAGCATCTACTGCACTGAATTTAAACTTTATTTTGTTGAGAAAATTGAGGCCAACAGGCATGTTCTTTTTCGTCTGCCCTATCTCTAAAACCTAAGGACTCCTCCTTCATCTGTCACATAGGATGAAGTTTCCTCTGTACTGCTTAATTTCAAGGCACTTTTCTTTTTCTTTTTTTTCTTTTTGTTTGTCAATTCTCACATCATCTTCTCACAATCTTCTCTAGAGCCTTGTTTTATTAATGTTGTTTGTCGACATCACCATTCTACAAGGTTTTTCTTCTTAGTCAAAGTAAACCTCTTCCATTCAGAAAAGGAAGTATATATATCTAGCTGCTATCTAATATCTTTTCCCTCTTTAATTTTAGCTTTAAAAAATAATTCTGTTCTCACTGTGTTCACTTCTACACTGCCGTTAAATTCCAAGGTCACCCTGCTCTGGCTTTCATGTTCATTTCTTCCTTATTCAAAACTATTACACATTTTTTGAAAATGTTTAGCATCCCCTGATCCTGTGAATTAAATTTCAGTAGTTGTGACAATCAGAAAACACTTCATATATTTTCAGATGCCCCCACTCTGGGTATAATGGTATCTTCACTGATTGTAAATCGCTGTTCTTTCAAAACTGTCCTCTTTAAGGACTTCTAGTTGTAATCACATAGAATTTCTTTCTATGCAAGACTTCCACACTAAACTGTACACAGTTAATCTTATTCTCCTTTTTAAAGCTTTATATTTCCTTTGATTGTAAAGCAGTGCATTTGCCACTTTCTCCTTATACTTCTCTAGTTATCCTCTTTGCCTTTTCCCTTCCCCCCCCTCTATTGGTCCCTTAATTATCAATGTTTCTCAGAGTTTCATTCATTGCATGTAACACTACACGAGTGATCTTTAATGCTTTTGGTTTTTTCTCTCTGAAAGTCTATTGACAGCTATGGTCTTTTTAAGGAGGGTGAGTGGTGGTAACATGCATATCACAAGTATAAGACATTATATCTATATTTCAGAGGGCTTAGGAATTCTCTGAAGCCCATTAGTGGACTTTTGATTTAAACTTTTTTTTTTTTTTAAAGATTATTTATTTATTTATTTGACAGACAGAGATCACAAGTAGGCAGAGAGGCAGAGAGAGAGAGGAGGAAGCAGGCTGTCCGCAGAGCAGAGAGCCTGATGCGGGGCTCAATCCCACGACCCTGGGATCATGACCCGAACCGAAGGCAGCGGCCTTAACCCACTGAGCCACCCAGGCGCCCCTGATTTAAACTTTTGATCATCGACTGTCATTAACTATCCATTGATAACCCCAAAGTTTATATTATTTATTTCCATGTTTATTACAGAAGTCTCCCAACTGTTCCAGCATCTAGTCTTGCCCCCAACAAATACATCCACTATTCAGCTGCCAGAAGTGTCTAAAATGGAAATCTGTTTGTTGGTTTGTTTAAATAGGATGCTTCCCATTCTTTGTACACTACCTGTCTCTCCTGCCATATCTCTTGTTATCTCCTGCACGTAAATATTTTTCATGGTGTGCATGCTATGGGCCAGAAACTGTATCAGTTATTTTGCCTTGTGTGTCTCAAAAAGTTGTGTCTTGTTAAAGTCTTGCTAAGAGATTTGGAACTCTTCATGGAAACTGCAAAAACCTAGGAACTGAAGAGGACTTATGAAAGAAAAGTAATTATGAAGGAAAAGGTTTCCTGGAAAGTTTGAAATTATGGAATGAAATTAGTAGACTATAGGGTTTGGGTTATTTTTTATTCATATCCAGACATTTTAAATGTTCTACATGGATATTTGAAAGTAAACAAGATGGGCAGGGTAAAAGGAAAACAGCTGGGAACGTGAAATCTCACAGGGCAAATTTGAAAAGTGGAACTGGCATTAGGGGGCAGTAGTGGAGCATAAACGGTAGGCAGAGAAGCTAGGTTGATTACTGCTAGTAGCCCTTATGGTTGATTGTCATTTAGTGAATGATTTGACTTACGTCATGTTACTCTAATGGTTTAAAAGTCAGTGACCTTCCCATTATTCTCATCAGAATCAAGTAGCTCTGATTAAGTGTATGGTGTATTGATAAAGGGTCTGTAATGAGAACTACGTGGATTGAATCAATATCTAGAAATGGGGTAATAAATGGTTATCTTAATATATTTTTCACGTTCTTCTAGATTTGTCATTATATATCACTGATTTTCAAGGATTTTTTAACTCAAACTAAAAAAGTCATTTTAATAAAATAATATATATTTCCACTTTTGCCTTTCCATTGGCATCTACTGAGACTTTTTTTTTCCCCCCTGACAATTTTTGCTCTTGGAAAAGTAATAAAATCTTAAACCAAAGGTTCTAAAATACTATGTTTTCGGATTGTTTTTCATCTGAAAAAAAAATCAGTTGTTTTCAGCACTGCCCATTACAGGATAAAAAAGGAAGCATTGTATTTGCTAAGAGAAAAGTGCATAGGAAAAAATTACTTATGACTTCCCAGTGGCCATTTTATGCACTGCCTAGGAATAATTTAAAATATCCAATTTTACACTCTAACTGAAAAACATGCTGGCAGTTTGATAAGATAAAACATTCAAGAGGCAGGTTTGTTTATATTTAACTTTACACTTAGTTATAATGGCAACACATATAATTTTTGGTGATATTTCTCTATTTTCCTTAAATCTTTCTTGAGGGAGTAATCTGTTTAAGTCATATCTGCAAAATATAATGGGTCTGGAAATTCTCGCTCACAGTCAATTTCACACAGAACCATTTCTAGGTTTAATCAACCTCCTCAATGTTCTTGACAATCTTCAGCTATTTGTTATTCCCTTTGTTTGGCAATAGACTACTGTTTTAGGATTAAGTGAAAATGCTATATGAGCAACTCATTGTAGAATCACTTTTTTATTAGCCTCTGAATTGGCCACAGTAGTAAAAGATAACATATTTGGTTAGGTTTTGCATAAGTAGAAATTTAGAGGCCTACTTGCTTTACAAATAAGAATTTCACATAAATCACAATTGATAGTATAATTTTCTCCTGAAATATGGATCCTTTAACATACAAAATGACTCTTATCAATATTGGTTTTATTGCAGAAGTGGCACTGCATCATCAAGTTATCCGATTAGTCAAAAGTGCAAATGAATTCCAAGGGCACAACTGTTGAAAAACAGGTGCAATTACAGAATAATTGAAACTTGTCAAGATCACCTAGATGCCTGAAGAGGGAGCATATGATAATCTTTATGCATACAATATTTGGAATCAAGAAGACAGAAGGTTATTGAGTGCCTTTGCATGCTATTGCATTGACTCCAAGTCTTATTCAGAATATAGTGATCAATCATGGTTGTGTTCCTAGACCAGAGAAGAGTTAGCCCACAAGTTTAACATCTGTCAACGGCCCAGGCAATGTGGGAATAGGAAATGTGCACGTGAATGCAGCAGCAGAACAAATAAACAGAGCTGCAACCATTAAAAAGTTGCACATTGTGAACTTTCTCATGTAATTTTAAGATCCCAACTAAATAAATCTCACTGAACAATAATTAAACCACTAGGAGGAAATTTCGTTCATTTAACTTTGGGAACATCAAGACATGAACTCAAAGAATTTAAATAATTTAAAGTAATTGAAAACTTAGGGGTACCTGGGTGGCTCAGTGGGTAAAAGCCTCTGCCTTTGGCTCAGGTCATGATCCCGGGGTCCTGGGATTGAGCCCCACATCGGGCTCTCTGCTCAGCAGGGAGCCTGCTTCTCCCTCTCTCTCTGCCTGCCTCTCTGCCTACTTGTGATCTCTGTCTGTCAAATAAATAAATAAATAATCTTTAAAAATTAATTAAAAACTTAAGTCAGTTTCTAAAGTAGTAGCCTATGAAGTGTGTTCAATCTTCACAGTATTTAAGGAACAGGAATCAATGGACAGCATTTAAAACCTGAGTATTTTACAGAGAGAATCTGTTTCAAAATATTGCTTAAAAAAAAAGTGGAAAAGAGGGTAATAATGGGTTTTATAGCCTAAAGTAATTAATCAGGTGGTGAGAAGTAGTGAGTCTTTCCTTCTGGTAGGTTATAACCCCCTTTAGTGTGCTCAAGCCTCCACCATGCCCTATTGTTCACTGGCACAGAAGACAATTATCATTTGTAACTTAATATAAGTCTTGCAGTGCTTTTAAATTTATATCTGGAATTTACCTTCATTATTTTTAACCTGAATTGCCTCTGAAGACTTTGAGATTGTAATTCTGCTCTAATTAAACTGATTTTGAAATTATATACCTAATATCGGTTATCCCCAGGAGACTGTCTACTTTAGCATCGAGAAATCTAGAAGATGAAACAAGCAGTCTCAGAATCTGAGAATTACACGGATTTAAGAAAGAGCTGAAAATCACTCAAATGAGGTTTGGCCAAATCTAGGGGCTCAGACCAAAGAATAGGGGATGGGGAGGAGACCAGGCCAACTTCGCAGGTGCAGTTTGTGAATTTTACATATGTCACTAAAGAACTATGTGCTTTGCCTCAGGGAATAGACGAAAAGACTGTGTGTCTAAATTGCTGTGCTTTCAAAGTGCTTGGTGAGCATTTGCCAGGCAAAAGCGAGATATCTCCTATGATTGTGACTGTTCGCTGTGGTAGAGAGGCCGAACTAACTACTCACACTGACAGCTTAACATTAGTGATAGTCTTACATTGTAATTGGTTTTCTAATGTTTTTTTCATAAGGGAGGAAAAAAACTCAATGCCTTAACATCATAAAATATAATTTCAAGAAACCAAATCTATCATCTAAGTAAAAGCTAACACTATTCTATTTGTGATAGTCATACAAAATTAAGATAATCTTGAATAAACTATAATGCATAAAAACATTTATATAATAATGGAATGCTGCTGAATTTTTAATTTTAACGAGTTCCTCATATTTAAAGGAGTATGTCTCCTGATTGGAATCATTTACTGAAACTGCCTCTTACTAAGTTATATACGATTTGGAAAAACAAAAAAAAATCCATCTTCCTTAGTTCCATTTTCATGTCTAAAGTTGTTGTCCTCAGATTCCTTAGTTCACAAGAGTTGACAAAATGATGGACTATGGATCAAATCCTTGACACATTTTGGTAAAAAAAATTTTTTTTAGAATATAAACACACTTGATTATGTATTATCTATAGCTAATTTGTTTTATGTCATAGCTGAGCAGTTCCAAGAGAACATATGATCTGAAATCTCCAAAATATTTACTATCTAATTCTGTGTAAAAAAAAAAAGTGTTAACCCATGCCTTAGATATTCTACTAATTTTTATGAATAAATCAGACCAAACTAGGCCCTGCTAATCTGTTTCAAAACTATTTGCAACCTTTGTTAAGATGCATAATTTCTGGTCTTGGTGCTGGAATTCGTAAAAATTTTCTAAAATCCATGAGAAGGAAGAAAGTAAGAGACCCGATCCTTTTTAAACACATTACAGTTGGTGGCATAATGAACATTGTATTAGCATATTGTATGTTTCTACCAGGTAGCTTTCTGGAATGATCGTAATGATCAAAAGGTTAACATGGTGACAAATTCATCATTTTAAAGCAGGCTAAAACTGAGGAAAGGTTCCATCAGTACATTTTGGTTCCTTCCAGATACTCAGGTTTCAGCGATATTGGCTGCCTGAAGTGGATTAGAGATAATCCATTAAAGGAGTGGTTTTTCAAATTATAGTTGCCTCAGGATCACAGGAAGGGCTTGTATAGACACAGATTCCTGGGCTCCACTTTTAGTATTTGTGACTCATTGGGGCTGGGGGAGGGGCAATAATTTGCATTTCTACCAAGTTCCTAGATGGTATTGATTCAGCAGCTTGGTCAAGTGACCACACTTTGAAAATCATATTAAGGTGTTCATTCAGTGATAAGAAAACAAGAAATATCCTACATGACATACTCACTTGACTACATGACATACTCATATTTTAAGGACGATATTAGGTGACAAGTTCAGTAGTTTCCCTTTATCTGCAGGGGCATACATTTCAAGTCTGCCCTTAGGTGCCTGAAGCTCCAGATAGTACTGAATCATATGTATACCATGTTTTTTCCTATACATACATACATACATACCTTTGATAGAACTTAATTTATAAATTAGACACAGTAAGAAATTAAGAACAATAATGAAATAGAACAATTGTAACAATATATAGTAATAAAAGGCACATGAATATGGTCTCTTTCTCAAAATATCTCATTGTACTGTATTCATTCTTCTTCTTGTGATTATGTGAGATATTAAAATGCCTTTGTGACAGGATGAAGTGAGGTGAATGTCTTAGACGTTGTGACATAGCATTAGGCCACTACTGACCTTCTGATGATAAGTCAAAAGGAGGATCATCTGTTTCCAGACTATGGTTGACCATGTGTAACTGAAACCATGGAAAGCAAAGCCACAGATGAGACTATACTAGAGGCTGATAATTTAAGCAAAGGACAGAAACATTAAAACAATAGTAAAGACCTGGATCTGAGACTGGCTCTTTCTTGTATTCATCAGCAAATTAAAATCTCAATTTTCAGGGCACCTGGGTGGCTCAGTGGGTTAAAGTCTCTGCCTTCAGCTCAGGTCATGATCCCGGGGTCCTGGGATCAAGCCCTGCTTCGGGCTCTCTGCTCAGCAGGGAGCCTGCTTCCCCCCCTCTCTCTGCCTGCCTCTCTGCCTGCTTGTGATCTCTGTCAAATTAATAAATAATATCTTTTTTTTTAATCTCAGTTTTCATGTAATTAAATAGTGGAGATGAATTTCAATTGCTACCTATCTTATAGATGATTTTAAAGTATTATTGATTGCTTGACAATCTGAAAATTACTGTTAAAATGTAAGACATTTACAAACATTTCAAGACTATTAACTAGTTCCTAGCAATGTCATTCATCAAAATAAACTAGATCATTTTGTTGATATTTATCCATAACTATCTACTTCACCTTATTCTCAATGTCTTATTAATGCACAGTTGTGATTTACATCATTAGAAATTTTTATGTAGTCATTTGGAACACAGTTATAAAGATAACAAACCATTCATTGAAAATGAGGTAGTACTAGACACCTCATGTACATGACATACATCTCCCATTTACTTCTCCATTTCAGCTCCTTACTGCTGTCCTCCCTATTTTCTGCTGTAGTCATGATATTCATGGACTACATCAACAGGCTAATATATACTCTGGCTTCCCATTGGGTTTTATCAGTTAGGACTTCAGCAGGAAATTAGGGAGGAAGAAAATGGAGAATGAGGTGAGGATATTTATTCCCCTCGTTCTTCTCTGATATCTCTCAAGATGGCTATGTTTCATGGGAGTCATTGTTCCTCTCATGCAACCTGCTTTGTGGCACTTCTCCTGCTAACCTCTGCTCCTTCCTCTCTTCAGATGTGATGAAGGTACAGCTTGATGTTACAAGCTCCACATGGAGACTCACTTGTGTGACCCTTAGATATTACTTTTATCTCTTTAAATATACCTTTTATAGTTAAGCCCTCTGAATTATTGCAATTTTAGTGGCTCTTGTTGGGATCCTAACCAGTAATAACACCCTTACAATGAATTTCTGAAATAAATGTTATTCTACCATTTCAGATGAGGAAGGCTCCAAGAAGTGTCTCTATTCAAACAGTCCCAATGCTCAAGTATACAGTATTTCTGCTACCAAATTTTCTTAAATGTTGGAACATATAACAATTTCTTGGAGAGTTTGTGATACATATTTATTAATCAGCTGCATCAACAAAAAATGTGATTTTGGTAAATATGACTCATTTTAGAAAGGCATTTTAGAAACACAGGTTTTCCTGGACATAATAATGTTAACAGCAATCTCATTACCTTTACAAATACTACCATTAATTAACATTTCTTATGTTCCCTATTAGGTAGTATCTTTAAAAAATTATAAGGAAAAATATGCCATTCTTACCATTTTATAGACGAAGAAACTGATGAATACAGAATTTAAGAAACTTGACTAAGGTTATATACCTCAGAGCAGTGGCTCAGGTATCTGATTACCAGCCCATGCTCTTGTATACCCCACTATATAGTAGACTTTGGGGCCATTTTTTTTTAAAGATTTTATTTATTTATTTGAGACAGAGCACAAGCAGGGGAGAGGGACAGAGGAAAAGGAGAAGCAGACTCCCCAAAGAGCAGGGACCCCTGACACTGGGCTCCATTCCAGGACCCTTGGATCATGACCTGAGCCAAAGGCAGATGTTTAACTGATGGAACCACCAACGTTTCCCCTTTGGGCCATTTTTAGTGAATTGCTGCAAACTACCAGTAGGCCCCCAACTTTATGGCCTCTCAATTTTCTCACCTTATTACATGTCTTTAGTTTTTATTCTAAGTGAATGATTCTATCATGATTATAATCCTAGTATCTCTAATTTACTTCCTTATGCCAAGGGCTGTGAAAGCAATAATACCTTCTGTTTTGTTTGTTTGTTTGTTTGTTTTTCTTTGTTAATTTCATTAGAATTATATCTCTACTAAGGATTTTGGAATTTATTTATTTATTTGTTTGTTTGTTTTTAAGATTTTATTTATTTATTTGACAGAGGGAGAGAGATCACAAGTAGGGAGTGAAGCAGGCAGAGAGAGGAGGGGAAGCAGGCTCCCCCCTGAGCAGACAGACTGATGCAGGGCTCCATACAGGACCCTGAGATCATGACCTGGGCTGAAGGCGGAATCTTAACCCACTGAGCCATCTAAGGGCCCCTGGAATTTATTTTTTTGTTGTTAATGCTTATAAGCAATGAAGCTACTTTTTTTAATATCTGGGTTTAGTAGTTACATACAGATAAACATCCAGTCTTAAAATGCATGGATGTTTTTTCAACTAATCATCTACAAAGAATCTTTTCTCATTTTTCTGTTTTGAAATATTATATATAACATCTAGAACATTGGCTTTAGGTGATAATAGCAACTTCATTCTATATCCCTGAGTCTGGAGAGTAGTGTTTTCTTAAAACTCTAGAATACTGTTCTTTAACAGAACTTTCTATGATGATAGATATGTTCTCACTGCATTGTCTAATGTATTAGTCACTAGCCACATGTGGCTTTTGAACACTTGAAATATGGCTAGTGTGACTGAGAAACTGAATTTTTAATGCTACTCACTTTCAATTAATTTAAGTTAAAATAGTCATATGTGACTAGTGGCCATCATATTAAAGAACACAGTTCTAGGAAGCACATTAAACAGCAGTCTGGTCACTGACTCTTTAGTTGACATATTTAAAACAAATTTTAAATCTAGTTTTTTTTAAACTTGGAAGCGGCTAAGATATTTAAGTCATTAAAAAGATTTAGATCTTTTTCATCAATGGCTCTATTTCTATTGCTATTTAAATTTAACCCAGTGTTTCAAAAATATATAGTTGGTTTGCATATTCTATGTCTAATGACTTACTCTTTTTTTGTCCCCGTGTTATATGTTTTATGAATGCATTTTTTGCACTTTGGAACTTTATTTTCTGTAGTCGTGATAGATGTTGTCAGAGTACTCCAATACTTGAACAGTCCCCCATGAAATCATGACAGTTACCTATAAGAATGCAATTCAGTGTGTCTTCCATAAGCCTTTAATCAAGTATATAACTTGTTGTGGGGTTTTAATAAAGTTGTAAACATAGGAAATTTAAAGCCATCATTTCATACTGTTTTAATCCATAAAACATAGAAAAGTGGTTGTTATTTTATCCATCTGCAGCAAAATAGAGTGATTTTAACAAGCCTTGGAATAAATACATTGAATATGATACACATTTTTCAGTTGAATCTGACATCCAACCTCATGAATAAAAAAGGTCTTATTTATCATGCAGTGATAGTCATACACATCATTTATCATGCCTATAAGGGAATAAGTTATTTCCTGAAACTCTTACTACATAGTAATTATGTAATATAATTATAATCATGTTAAGTATATAAGCAGAATATAACTACTTTGAATTTGTTTTTAATTTTATATTAATCTGTATATTGGCTGGGATGTGCTTTTAAAATGTCGACATTCTTAATGTGTTCTTATAACAATTTTCATCTCGAGGAAGTTATTAATTCTGTCATGCTTATGAATATCTACATTAAAAATATATTTAGAAAGTTATAAATCTTAAATTTATCAAGCTGAATGAAAATAGTTAATGAGTTCATTCATCGGACAGATTTGAAAGGCAATTATTATTTTAAAAGACTGTGATACTTTCAATTTCTTTATAACAGATAATATTTAAGAGAAATTTGGAGTCTTTCATTTAAATAACGTCTATCCTAAAAATCATTTCTCCTACATTTCCACTAAAATATTATTAAAATACATCCTTAAAGAGAAAATCTTACACAGTGAATATTTGAATTCACAATCCATCTATATCCAGAATCACAGAGATCTATTCACCAACTATAAAACCAAGGGAAGTAGACTGAAAAATTCGGTAATAAGAATCATCTCAACCCTATGAAGTAGCTACTGATAATATCCCCAGTTGCCAGCTGGGGAAGTAGGAGCACCAAGTAATTTGCCCAAGGTCTTACAGGGAGTAAGGGGCAGAGCCTAGTCTGGCTCCTGAGTGCATGCTCCTAACCACAATTCTGTGTAAATACTTAACTGTCCCTGCCCCGGGGGAAACTATAGACTAATAGGAGGGCATAGGTTTGTAAGCTTTTAAATGCAGGAAAGTTACTGGTTGTAGGTAGACTCATGTAAGCTCATATAAAAGAAGAGAAGGAAATGTTACTTCTATAAAAGTTGAGAAAGATATAGGACAGAAACTTTTTTTAATGTGTATTTTCAGTGGCTTCTCAGCCCAACCCGTGGTGCCTGGCAAACTCTAGGCATGAAATAATTGTGTGGTTGAATAAGTGAATTAATCAAACAGTCAGTGAATGGATCATTCAGTGAATGAGAAACTGTACAGAAAATCATAATCAGAGTGTTCAAGGGGTCTTGAAATATTATAAGGGAACTAGAAATATTAGGCTTGAATGGTAAACCTGGCTTCTGTATTAGTAAAAATTTTTCAGATATTAAAAAAATTTTTTTCAGATATTGAAGAGCAGGTATATTTGTCCTATATGGCTCCATAGGGCAAAAGTGGGGAAAATTAGTAGAAATCAAAGCATAGTAAATTTTGACATGAAGTAAGAAAGAATTATCTAAAAGTTGTTCCCATTTGTATCTTAATTTATGAAATGTATGAAATTTATTTTATATAAGTGAAATACCTTAGTATAATAAAAACTTCAGTCCATTTCAAAAGCATGTATTTTACACTATTAGTTTGTAACCTATTAATATATTAATAATAGTTATAGTAAGAACTTTTTAAAACATTGATCTCCTATTTTCTTAATTATTAAAGTATAATTAACATACAATGTTATATTAGTTTCAGGTGTACAACATATTGATTTCGACAATTCTGTACTTTCCTTAGTGCTCACCACAGTAAGTGTCATCTGTAAGTGACACAGTGTCATCCATACAACACTATTATAGTATTATTGACTATATTCCTTATACTATACTTTTCATCTCTGTGGCTTATTTATTTTATGAATGAAAGTTTGTACCACTTAATCCCCTTTGTTTCATCCACCCCCCCACCCACATCCTTCTCCCAGTTTATCTACTCTATTTAAGAGTCTGTTCATTTGATTTGTATTTTAGATTCCATATATAAGTAAAAATCATATGGTATTTGTCTAAAGTATGACTTTTTTATTTGACCAAATCACTGATAAAGTTGGCCAGTTTAAGTGCTGCATTTGTCTTTCAAAAGCTTAATTATTTTTATATGTAAGAGGGAGTTTAATAATATTAGAGAATTCCTGTCACTTTGGAAGACAGTTTGGCAATTTCTTATGAAACTAAACAAACTCTTATCATATAATCCAGCAATCATACATTTTAGTACTTACCCTAAGAGGGTTGAAAATTTATATCCACACAAAAGCCTACATACAGATGTTTATAATAGCTTTATTCATAATTACCAAAACTTGGAAGCAACCAAGATGTCCTTCAGTTGGTGAATGGATAAATAAACTGTGATACTTCTAGATAATATTTCTCAGCATTAAAAAGAAATGAGCTATCAAACCATAAAAAAACATGGAGGAAGTTTAAATACATATTACTAGGTAAAGGAAGCCAATCCAAAATCTGTATAATTCCAATTATATGACATTCTAAAAAGAAAAAATTATGAAGACAAAAGAAAATCAATGGTTGCTAAGGGCTGTGGAGGAAAGAGGGGTGAACAGGTGGAGCACTGATTTTTAGGACAGTGAAAATACTCCATATGATATTATAAAAGTGCATACATTTCATTAGATATTTGTCCAAACTCTCAGAATGTACAAGATCCTGCATAACCAAAGCAATCTTGAGAAAGAAGATAGCTAGGGGCATCACACTTCCTCATTTCAAATTACATTACAAAGCTATAATAGTCAAAATAATATAGTGTTGGCGTAAAAACAGACACACAGTTCAGTGGAACAGAATAAAGATCCCAGAAATAAACCCATGAATATATGACCAATTAATTTATGACAAAGAGACCAAGAACTTATAACGGGGAAAGGACAGTCCCTTTAATAAATGATGTTGGGAAAATTAGGTAATCACATGCAAAAGAATGAAACCAGACCCCATCTCACACCATACACAAAATCAACTTAAATAGATTAAAGGTATGAATATAAGAACCTGAAACCATAAAACTCCTAGAGGAAAACTAAGTTGTAAACAACTTGACATCTGTCTTGGCAATGACTTTTTGGGATTTGACACCCAAAGGATAGGCAACAAAGACAGAAATAAACAAGTGGGACTACATTAAACTAAAAATCTACATAGCAGGATAAAAATAGAAAAAAAATGAGAAATGAAAAAAAAAATACTGGGCAGAGGATCAGAATAGACATCTTTCCAAAGAAGACATACAAATGGCCAACAGATACATGAAAAGATGTTCAACATCATTAATCATCAGAGAAACAAGTAAAAACCACAGTAAGATATAATCTCATACCCATTAGAATAGCTATTATCAAGAAGATAAGGGATACCAGATGTTGCCTGGGTGGCTTAGTCAAGTAAGTGTCTTCTTAGGAAGGAGGGAAGATATGCCAGAGGTCTACAAGTAGGGATTGGTTCATTAAGGTACCTTGCATGATTGTTGTTAAGAAACTATGAATATAAAATTCATGGGTCAGAGAAGAGGAGGGATGCAAAAGAAACCATAAAGACAAATGGCTTTTGTAGGAAGCAGGCAAGACTCACACAAAGCCATTTTTAACCAAATTTTTAATGCATAATATAACTTGTGTGGGTATCACTGTTTAGAAGACTCAATTATCCGTGCTAAAATTAACCACAGTGGAAATTATTTTTTTAATTACTAAACATCTACATGTTATACTGAACTACATGATCTTATGAACAAAACATCCAGTTCTTGAACTTAGGGAGTTGCTAGCTTTAAAACACGGGGTCCCCACGGAAACTTCCATATGCAATCCAAGTTGATGGCTGCAGGGTCACACAGGAGAGTGCAGTGAGGAGGAGGGTTCAGGAAAGATGTGATAATAGAATTGATTCTTAAATTCAGCAAATTTCCATTGAATTAAGGAGGAGATTCCAGTAAAAAGGAGAGAGAAAATATGTAAATAGAGCATGAAACAGGTTTGTGAATAAGAAACCCTGCAGTGTTTTGTGGCCCACAGCACAAAATTCAGAGTGGTGTAAGTTGAGTGGAACACTTAAGAGAGTGGTGGATGACCACTAAGTCACTCAAGAGCCATGTATTCAAGGAAAGGCAAGGCAGGGTGAGGCAAAGTGAGGTGAGGAAACCTTGGAATTTATTTTAGAGGTGATGAGGAGTCAGGGACAACATCTATCATGTAGGAAGTTAGCAGTTGAAAATTGCTTGAGGTTGGTCCTCAGGATTGACTTTCCAAGTAAACATTTACTTTATGACACCTGAAGCCAAAGAGGTGAAAAGGGCCCTTAGGCAAGAGCAGAAGGCCATGCTCAGATCCTTGGGGATGCCAATATTTAGAACCATCAACTCCAAACAACAGACAAGTAAAATGAGAACAAAAAAGTGTCCATCAAGTTTAGCAGTTTGGAAATACTCATAACTTTGCCAAAGCAGTTTAAACACACACTGAGAAGGACACATACAGGGGGGACAATAATCAATGTGATATTGTTTTATCTACTCACATCTTATCAAGGCTCAAAGGACAGTTTTACAAAGGACATATGACACTTGTTTGTATTTTAAATGATAAATGCGAATCTGCCCAAAACAGAACAACAATAACAGAAGGAACAGTGTTCATAAGTGTCCACAGGATTGAGACTACCATCTACCTGATGTTGTCAAGTAGCATTATAGGATTTGCACACCTAAACACAAGCATATAGAATGCATCACATTGCAAGGTGTTACCAGTGATAAGGTTTAAACATTCTCTTTTGTGGCCTAATGCTTCTTAAAAAATTAAATTCAACTTTGAGCAAATGTAATTTATTATGCAATATAAAAGTTATGGATGGAGCCTCTGGGTGGCTCAGTCAGTTAAGCACCTGCCTTTGGGTCAGGTCATGATCCCAGGGTCCTGGGATTGAGCCCCACATAGGGCTCCCTGCTCATCGGGAAGGCTGCTTCTCCCTTTCCTTCTGCTTCTCCCCCCACCCAACTTGTGCTTTCTCTTTCTCAAATAAATAAATAAAATCTTTACAAAATATATAAAAATTATAGCATTAATAATTCTAAGGCTTTGGAGGTTTGGCTATGTTGTTTGAAAAACAGAAGGCAGAATTTAAGGGTTCAAGATAAATTTGTAACATGTTTTAGAACACTTTAAAAATTATGATTGGAGCTTATCCTCAACTAATTTGATGATGCTGATGAAGCTGACCTTGTTTAAATGGTCTTGCCATTTCACCTGTATTGGACACTGGTGTTTAAGAGAATGCAGAGAGGACAGATTGACTGTGTGTCATTAGAGCATGGAAATAGCCTCACAAAATAAGAAATTTGCTCATTAGAAAAAAATTTTTTCTGGAGTTCTGGAAGTTGGTATACCTTTATCAACTGCTTACATGAAGCAAGCTGTTAACACACGTATAACCATATTTTTTCCTCCAATTGGTTCTGTCGTTCTATATTTAGTGAAAGATCATCTCACCGCAGTAAGCCCAAGTTCACCCAGAAGCTTAAGACTTCGGAGTTTGGCTTTCATCTTACTTTTGCCATTTGTCTTTCTTCCCTTTGAAAAGTTACTTGCCCTCTCAAAGCTTTGATAAATCTTTATCTGCAAAATACTGAGTAATAAGATAATGGTAGCAGCTCCATCCAGCAGCACATTCTAATTCTGATTTCAGGAGCAGTAATCCTGGGATGAGCTGGACCTGGACCATTAGTGTATAAGGTGTCCTGAAGACTACAAACATGTCACCCTTTGACTGTCTACTCCAAGACCTCATGTTGTGCATAACCTTAATATAAAAATTAATTGTATAATAAACAAAAGTTGTGATTTGTATTCAAACTTATTCTTTTGGGGGTAAAATAGACTTTTGAAATAAATCACAATAAGAACAGTAATTTTGAGAATGGAGAATTTACATCTATTTGTGGATATTTTTAAAAGAAAAGAGAAATTCAGAATCATTTTATCATACAGAATTAGAACCAACTGAACCACTCCTAAATTAAATAATTGCAAATGAAAGGGCAAGTGAGAAATAGTTTCAAAGGGCAGATGTGAATTTCTTCCATTAAATATTTATGCCAGTAAAAGAATTCATAGACCTGGCATTATTAGATATTGAATGTGATGTTTCTTTAATATTTGGACTCTTCGAGTTTTGACATTTTTTTTAAAAATTAACATAATTGCATATTGCAATCAACATGCACTTACTATGGGTTTTGTTTGTTTGATTAGGATTAAGTTGAGAATTTACACGCTGGAACCAATGTATGCTAGATTCCCCTTCAGTTTCCCTGATTCTTTGTAAAATGGGCATAGTAAGACTTTTAATGAGTTACTATAGATAAAATGCTATAATGATACCTAGTATATGATAATGTATATTAGATGTAAGCTGTCATTGTTGATAATACAATTTCTGTCACTTAGATCATAATATAATTAGGTGATGAATACTTATACATAGTCGTAGGCTTTTTAAAACATATTTTATTTATCTATTTACTTATTTATTTATTTACCTGAGAGATCGAGAGAGAGTGAAAGAGAGAGAAGGAGCAGGGGGAGGGCAGAGGGAAAGTGAGAAGCAACTCACTCCTGAGGAGGGAGCCCAACATGGGGCTAGATCACAGGACCCTGGGATCATGATCTGAGCCAAAGGCAGATGCTTAACCAACTCAGTCACCCAGGTGCCCAGAGTTGTAGGTTTTTAAATCTTCTACATTGCATTTCATTTAGTACTTTTTGTGGCTGATATTACCGCCATCCTATTTCTCAAATAAGGAAAAAGGCTCAGAAAGGACTAGTCACCTGTTCAATATCTCAAAACTATTCTATTGTAGAATTAAGTCACTAAAACATGCTGCTTTTTCCTTTTGTCAACTCAAAATTGAAGAGAAGAGCCCTACTATTATTACTTATTTTCATTTATTGAAAGCAAATGTTTCTTGCAAGTGACATTTGATTTGGTCACTGAAGCTTTTTATTGGCTCTCACTAATTTCACAGACTGGGAATCATTAATTTTTATTTTTTGTTGCATTTGGTTCTTCCAGCTTTTTGACAAATAATTGACATGTCATTGTAGAAGTTTAAGATGTACAATGTTTTGACTCGATAGACTTATATTTTGTGAAATGATTACTACAGTAGTGTTAGTTAACACTTCCATCACCTCATGTAATTTCATTTTGTGGTGAGAACATTTTAAGATCTACACTCTCAGCAAATGTGAAGTATGTAATTCAGTACTGTTAACTATAATCCCCATGATGTACATTAAATCCCTGGAGCTCGTTAGTCTTATAAGTGGAAGTTTGTGTCTTTTGACAGGCATCTCCCCATTTCCCCAGCTCCCTAGTCCCTGGCAACCACCATTCTGCTGTTCTCTTTTTTTTTAATATGTTCAGCTTTTTTAGATTCCACACATACGCGATATCATATAATCATTCATTGTCTTTCTCTGTCTCACTTATTTCAGTTAGCATAATGCCCTCAAGGGCTATTCACATTGTCACATAATGGCAGAATTTTCTTCTTTCCCATGGCTGAATAATATTTGATGGTATGTATGACATATATATACGTATCTGTGTATGTATATTTATCTGTATACCTATTTATAGATGTATGTCTATCTCATACCTTCTATATCCAATACAAATTGTTTCTATATCTTTGCTATTGTGAATAATGCTGCAATGATTTTGGGAGTGCAGATGTCTCTTCAATATCCTATTTTTATTTCCTTTGGATATATAACCAGAATGAGATTTCTGAATCATATGGTAGGCCATTTTTAATTTTTTGAGGAACTTTTATACTGTTTTCCTTAGTGGATGAACCAATTTATATCCCATCAGCAGTGCACAGGTGTTGCCTTTTCTCCACATGCTCACTGATATATTATCTCCTTTTTCATGATAGCCATTCTAGCAGGCATGAGATGATATTCCATTGTGGTTTTTATTTGCATTTTGCTGATGATTAGTGATGTTGAGCATATTTTCATGTACTTGTTGGCCATTTGTATGTTTTCCTTGGAAAATAATTTCTATTTAGATCCTTTGTCAATTTTATGAATTGGGTTGTTTGTTCCATTACCTATTAAGTTATATGAGTTCTTATATATTTTGGATATTAACCTCTTATCAGATATATGATTTGCAAATATTTTTTCCCATTCTATAGGTTTCCTTTTCATTTTGTTCATTATTTCTTTGGCTGTATGGAAGATTTTTAGTTTGATATAGTCCAACTTTGTTAATTTTTGCTTTTGTTTCCTTTGCTTTTGTTGCCAAATCCAAAATCTCATTACCAAGACCAAAATCGAGCTAAAGAAAACATATCCCATATGTTTTCTTTTAGTTTTATGGTTTTAGAGCTTATGTTTGAGCCTTCAATTTTGAGTTAATTTTTTGAGTATGGATGGATGGAAGATGGAGGTCCAATTTTATTCTTCTACATGTGATTATCCAGTTTTCCCAGCACCTTTTATTTGGAAAGACCATCATTGCCACATTGAGTATTTTTGGCTTCCTTGTCAAATATTAGTTTATATTATATGCAAGTGTTTATTTCTGGATTTTTGATTCTGTTCCATTGGTCT
This sequence comes from Taxidea taxus jeffersonii, assembly GCA_003697995.1. NCBI lineage: Eukaryota > Metazoa > Chordata > Mammalia > Carnivora > Mustelidae > Taxidea > Taxidea taxus. The sequence continues at coordinate 64,983 of RCUC01149328.1, forward strand.
CTGTGTGTACATTTATACCAATACCATATTTTCATTACTATAGCATTATAGTATTGCTTGAGATATTGGTTGTGATGCCTCCAACTTTGTTTTTCTTTGTCAGGATTGTCTTGGTATTTGAGGGTATTTTGTGGTTCTGTATAAATTTCAGGATTGTTTTTCTATTTCTATGAAAAATGCCATCAAATTTTGAGTAGGATTACATTGATTACTCTGTATGTAGTATGGACATTTTAACAATATTAATTCTGATCCATAAAGAGAGGGTATATTTCCACTTATTTGCATTTTCATCAATTTCTTTCATCAAAGTCTTACAGACTTTGGTATAAAAATCTTATACCTTCTGGGTTAAATTTATTCCTCTGCATTTATCATTTTTGAATTATTATAAATGGATTTATTTCTTTTCAAATATTGTTAGCATGTAAAAATTCAACTAATCTGTCTGTTAATTTTGTTTTCTACAACTTTGCTGAATTTGTTGATTATTTCTGTTTTTTGGTGGAGTCTTTAGGATTTTCTGATATATATGATCATATTAGCTACAAATGAAGACAGTTTTATTTATTTATTTTTGTTTTTAAAGATTTTCTATTTATTCATTTGAGAGAGTGAGTGAGAGCATGAGCAGTGGAGAGGGTTAAAGGGAGATGGAGAAGCAGACTCCCCACTGAGTAGGGAGCCCAACTCAGGGCTCAATCCCAGAACCCTAGGATCATGACCCAAGCTGTGAAGGCAGACACTTAACTGAGCCACCCAGGTGCCCCATGTAGACAGTTTGAATTCTTCCTTTCCAACATAGATGCATTCATTTCATTTTCTTGCCTAATTGCTTTGTCTAGGAGTCAAGGACTTTGTTGACTAAAAGTAGTGAGATTAGGAAACCTTGTTCCTGATCTTAGAGGAAAAGCTTTCAACCTTTCATTGCTGAGTATGATGTTAGCTGTGTGCTTGTCATATATCCCCTTTATTCTGTTGAGGTATGTTTCCTCTTTACCAATTTTGTTGAGAGTTTTTATCATGAGTGGATGTTGGTTTTTTTTTTAATGATTTTATCTTTATCTATTGAGACAATTATATGATTTTTATCTTTTATTTTGTTGCTATGTTGTATAGCATGGATTGATTTGTGTATGTTGAACCACCTTTGTATAACAGGAATAAATCCTGCTTGATCATGGTGTGTGGTCGTTTTAATGTAGTGGTGAACTCAGTTTGCTAATATTTTTGAGAATTTTTGAATTTATATTCATCAGTTGTATTGGGCTATAATTTTATTTTCCTATAATGTCTTTATCTATCTTTGGTATCAGGGAATGTTGGCTTTATGAAATAAGTTTGGAAGTGTACCCTCTTCTTCAAATTTTTCAAAGAATTGGATTAGGATTGGTATTAGTTCTTTTTAAAATGTGTAGTGACGTTTTCAGATAGACCATCTTTTAGGAGGTTTTTCATTACTGATTCAATCTCCATATTAGTAATTTGTCTGTTCAGATTTTCTATTTTTTCATGATTCAATTTTGATAGTTTGTTTCTAGGAATTTATTTATTTTTTCTAGGTTACCCCTTTTGTTGGTGTATCACTCTTCATAGTAGCCTTTTATGATCCTCTGTATTTATGTGATATAAATTGTAATAGTTCTTCTCTCATATCTGTTTTTGTTTATTTCTGTCTTCTCTCTTTTTCTTAGACCAGCTAAAGGTTTGTCAATTCTGTTTATCTTTTCAAAATACAGCTCTTAATTTCATTGCTCTTTTCTATTATTTTTTTATCTCTATATTTTTTTAATTTCTGCTCTAACCTTTGCTATTTCTTTTGCTAAATTTGGGCATCTTTTTTGTTCTTTTTTCTGGTTTCTTGAATTATAAATTTAGGATTTTTTAATCTTTTTTTAATGTAAGGGTTTATTGCTATTTTTTTAAACTTTCCTCTTTGAACTGCTTTTGCTACATCCTATACGTTTGATATGTTGTGTTTTTCTTTGTTATTTTGTTTCAAGGTATTTTTAATTTTCCTTTTAATTTTTTCTTTTAGTTATTGGTTTTTCAGTAGTGTGTTGTATGTTATTACTTTTTTTTTAAGTAGTTTCCACACCCAACAAAGGGCTTGAAGTCATGATCCTGAGATCAAGACCTGAGACGATATCAAGAGTCAGACACTTGACTGATAGCCACCCAGGTTTCCTGTGTGTTGTTACTTTTCACTTTAGTGAATTTGCTAGCTTTACTTCTGTTATTGATTTCTAGTTTATATCATTGTGGTCAAAAAAGATACTTCATATGATTTCAGTCTTCTTAAATTTGTTAGGACTTGTTTTGTGCTCTCTCACATGATTTAACTTGGAGAATGTTCCAGGTGTATTTGCAAAGAATGTGTATTTTGCTACTGGTGAATGTAATGTTCTGTATATGTCTCTTAGGTCCATTTAGTAAAATACGGTTCAAGTCCACTGTTTCTTTATTGTTTTTGTCTGGATAATCTATGCATTTTTCAAAGTGGGATATTTGAAGTCCTCTACTATTATTATATTGTCTCTTTCTCCCTCAGATCTGTTAGTATTTGATTAATATGTTTTAATACATCCATGTTGGGTGCATTATGTTCATGGTTGTCATAGCTTCTTGATGATTGAACCCATTTTCATTATATAATGACCTTTGTCTTTTGTTACTGTTTTTGGCTTAAAGTCTATTTTCTATGATGTAAAAGTAGGTACTCTCATTCTCTTTTTCTTTCTATTTGCATAGAACATCTTTTTCCATCCCTTCACTTTGATCTTATGTCACTTCCTTAAAACTGAAGTGAGTCTCAGAGTGGATGCCTCTAGGTCAGCTGAGAAGATGGTGGAGGAGGAGGACCTTAAGCTTGCCTCCTCCCAGGGATACAACTAGATACACCCATATAACCATAAATAGCCCAGGAAATGACTAAAGGACTGGGAGAATAAACTCCACAACTAAAGGCAGGTAAGAAAATAGAAGAAGGTAGGAAGGCAAAGATGTGGCTTGGGAGCACATGAGAGATGTGGACTGTGGCTGTCCACTGTGGGGAAGGAGCCTGTAGTACAAAGAGCGGAAAACAGACTTTCACACTGGGGAGCCTATGAACAGAAAGAGAGAATCTCCATAATATTTGCCTTTGAAATTGAGAGGGGCTGCATTTCATGAGTTCTTAAGACCAGTAGGTCTTAAAGCCTGGAATTTTAAAAATCAGTGGGCTTGTTTTTGGGAGAGCATGGATGGCATTAAGAAACAGAGTCCCTACCCTTAAAGAGACAGCAGTACAAACAGCTTAGAACAAGCTGTTCGAAAAACACCTGCAGCAGATGTGAGGGAGAGTGATTTGCTTAACTCAGAATCAAACTGGAGAGAAAGATTCACAGGGACGGGGAGACCCCATGAAGAACAAAGGAGCTAGCAGGTACCATTTTTGTCCCCTGTCCCCAAAGTAAACAACAGCCACCTGCCAGAGACAGCCTAGCACCAGCACTCCTTATCTAACTTCCTTGCACCAAGCCCTGCCCCCATGCTTTGGGGGAATCCACCCTTCCCAGCTGAGGTGGCCTCAGTCCAGGTGCATCAAGTACCTCCACCAGAAGACCAGTGCAAATCCTTTAGACAATGCGTCTCCTGAACCACATGTTTTGGGACCTTAGTTCTAGCAATGACAGGGGCAGATCTCATTTCATAAGCAGACCACCACACACCTTGCTGCCCACAACAGGCAAAGAGAACATTTGCAGACAACAGGACTGAAGGAAAAAGAGGCCAAGACTCAATAGCAAAGCACATGCAGCACACATAGGAGACACTACATAAAGTGCCAGGCCCAGGGAACAGGCAACACTGCACTACAAGACACGACCTGGCACCACAAAAAGAAAATAATGCAAATTGAGAATAGTCCCAGGGGACTCAGTGATTCCATCAAGCATAACATTTGCACTATAGGAATCTCAGAAGAAGAGAGAGGTGAGAGCACAGAAAATTTATTTGAAGAAATAATAGTTGAAAACTTTCTTAATCTGGGGAAGGAAATAGATATCCTGATCCAGGAGGCACAGAGATCCGCCCCAAAATTCAACCCAAGGAGGTCTATACAAGACACATAGTAATTAAAATGGCAAAAAGTAGTGGTAAAGAAAAATTTAAAGCAGCAAGAGAAAAGACCATTATATACAAGGAATAATCCATAAGGCTATCAGCAGATTTTTAAGCAGAAACTTTACAGGCTAGAAGAAAGTGGCATAATACAAAGTGCTGAAGGGAAAAAATCTGCAGCTAAGAATACTGTATCCATCAAGTCTGTCATTCAGTATAGGAGAGGTAAAAGAGTTTCCCAAACAAAAACTAAAGGAGTTCATGATCACTAAACCAGCCTTGGAAGAAAAATTGGAGGGGACACTTTGAGTGTAAAGAAAGATGATTGGTGAGAGTCTAAAAATTTAAATACACACACACACACACACACACACACACACACACACACACAAAAGGAGTAAGAATAAATATTTCTGTAAAAATTAGTCAAGGGATTGATAAAAGCACATAAAATATGGCATCATGTACCTAAAATATGGGGAGGGAGAGAAGTAAAGAATAGGCTGAAACCTAAGCAGCCATCAACTTAATATAGACTGCTGTATGCAGATGTTATATACAAACCTAATGGTAATGATAAAACAAAACAACAAAAACAGTAATAGATATGCAAAGAATATCATTAAAGAAAGCCAATAAGCAATAAAAGAAAGCAAAAGAAAAGGGGGAAAAGGGTTAGAGAATGCTTGTAGAAACAACCACAAAATAAGTGACAAAAAATCAGGAACAAGACAGGAATGTCCACTTTCATCACTTTTATTCAGCATAGTACTGGAAGACCTAGCCACTGCAATTAGATAACCTAAAGAAGTCAAAGGCACCCAGATCAGTAAGGAAAAAATACAAGTCTTACTATATGCAGATTGCATGATACTGTATATAGAAAATCCTAAATACTCCACCAAAAAACTACTAGAGCTGATAAATGAATTCAGTAAAGTCACAGGATACAAAATCAATGTATAGAAATCTGTTTCATGCCTATACAGTAATAATAAAGCAGCAGAAAGTGAAATTAAGAAAATAATTTCATTTACAGTTGCATTAAAAACAATAAAATATCTAGGAATAAACTTAACCAAAGTGGTGAAAGATAACTCTGTACTCTGAAAAGTATAACTCTGTACTCTGAAAAGTATAACACTAATGATTAAAGAAATTCAACACAACACAAAGAAATGGAAAGACTATTCCATGCTTATGGGTTGGAAGAACAAGTATTGTTAAGATATCTATACCACCCAAAGAAGTATATAGATATAATGCAATCCCTATCAAAATACCAATAGCATTTTTCACAGAGCTAGAAAAAATAATTCTAAAATTTGTATGGAACCACAGTAGACTTTAGATAACCAAAATAATCTTGACAAAGAAAAACAAAACTAGCAGTATCACAATTCCAGATTTCAAGTTATAATAATTAAATCTGTACAATACTGACATAAAAATAGGACACATAGATCAATGACTAGAATAGAAGACCCAGAAACCCACAATTCTATGGCCAGTTAATCCTTAACAAAGAAGAAATGAATATGCAATCAGAAAAACAGTTTTCTCAAGAAATAGTGTTGGGAAAACTGGACAGCTACATGCAAAATAATGAAACTGGACCACTTCCTTTCATCATATACAAAAATAAACTCAAAATGAATTAAAGACCTAAATGTGAGACCTGAAACCATAAAAATCCTTGAAAAGAGCTCAGGCTACAGTAATCTCTGATACTAGCTTTAGCAACATTCTTTATATATGCCTCCTCAGGCAAGGGAAATAAAAGCAAAGATAACCTATTGGGACTGCATCAAAATAAAAAGTTTCTGCACAGTGAAGGAAACAATCAAAATTAAAAGGCAACCTACTGAATGGGAGAAGATATTTGCAAATTACATATCTAATAAAGAGTTAGTATCCAAAATTCATAAAGAACTTATTAAAAAAGTATCCCCAAGATCCTGATAATTCAATAAAAAATGGGAGAAGACATGAATAGACATTTCTCCAAAGAAGACATAGAGCTGGTCAACAGACAGGAAGAGATGCTCAACATCACTCATCATCAGGGAGATGCAAATCAAAACCACAATGAAAAATCACCTCACATCTGTCAGAATGACTAAAACCAAAAATATGAGAAAAAGTGTGGGTGAGAATGTGGAGAAATGGGAATCCTCTTGCACTGTTGGTGGGAATACAAATTGGTGCAGCTATTGTGGAAAACAGTATGGAGTTTTCTCAAAGCATTAAAAAATAGAACTACCCTACAATCCAGGATTCCATTACTTGGTATTTACCTAAAAATACAGGGGCGCCTGGGTGGCTCAGTGGGTTAATGCCTCTGCCTTCGGCTCAGGTCATGATCCCGGTGTCCTGGGATTGAGCCCCACATTGGGCTCTCTGCTCAGCAGGGAGCCTGCTTCCCCCGCCCCTCTCTCTGCCTGCCTCTCTGCCTACTTGTGATCTCTATCAAATAAATAAAATCTTTAAAAAAAAATACAAAAACACCAATTCAAAGGGATACATGCACTCCTGTGTTTATTGCAGCATTATTTACAATAGCTAAAGTGTGGAGCCATGGAAACACCCCAAGTGTCCATCGACAGATGAATGGATGAAGAAGTACACACACACACACACACCCTGAAATATTATTCTGCCATAAAAAGAATGAAATCTTGCCATTTGCAACAATACAAATGGAGCTGTAGAGTATAAAGCTAAGCAAAATAAGTCAGAGAGAGACAAATAGCATATGATCTCACTCATATATGGAATTTAAGAACAATGAAAAAAAAGCCAGGAAATAGACTCTTAACTATAGAGAACAAACTGATGGTTATTAGAGGGGAGGTGGATGAGAGAATGAGTGAAATAGATGATATGGATTAAAGAGTACACTTACCGTGATAAAAAAGATAAAATCAAATTTAAGAAAGTATAAAAAAACAGAGTTTTATTTAAAAAATGAAGTGTCTTGTAAGGAGCATATAGTTGTGTCTTGTTTTTGTTTTTGTTTTTCATCCATCCAGCCACTCCATGCCCTTTGATTAGAGAATTCAATCCATTTACATTCGGAGTAATTACTGATATGTAAAGACATAGGAATGCCATCTTTTTTTTCTCCCCCTGGTTATTTTGTAGCTCTTTTATTCCTTCCTCTTTTGCTGCCTTTCTTTGTGAATTGATGGTATTTGTAGTGGTATGCTTGGATTACCTTCTTTTTATTATTGTGTATCTACTCTAGATTTTTGCTTGTAGTTACCATAAAACATCTTATAGATACAAGTCTATGTTAATACTGGTGACAAATTAGAAGGTATACAAAAGTCTACTCTTTTATTCTCTCCTTTTTTGGTTTTTATGTCACAGTTTATCTTTTTTTAATATTGTGTATTCGTTAGCTAATTTTTGTAGCTGTATTTATTTTTAATACTTTTTTTTACTGTAACCTTTATACTAAATTTAGGTGGTTAGTAACACCACATCATGGTATAGAGTATTCTGAATTTAACGTCTTACTTTCCTTTATTAGTGTGTTGTGCATTTTCCTGTTTCCTATGTTTTACTTACAAATTACAGTCATTTCATTTGATCTTAAGAAACCTATTTCAGCACTTTTTGTAGTGCACATCTTAGGGGTGCTGAATTTTCTCAGCTTCTCTTTTCTTGGGGAAGTATTTATCTCTCCTTTATTTCTGAAGGATAACTTTGCTAGTTAGAGTATTGTTGATTGTCATTTTTTTCTTTCAGCACTTTAAATATATTATCCCCACATTCTCCTGGTCTGTAAGGTTTCTGCTGAAAAGTTCACTGATAGCTTTATGTGGGTTTATTTGTATGTTATAAGCTTCTTTTCTCTTGATGCTTTTTAAGAATCTCTCTCCATCTCTGATTTTTGATAGTTTTGTTTTAATGTTTCTTACGGAGGATCTCTTTAAGTTGAATTTATTTGGTGACATATAAGCTTCATGAACTTGGATATCTGAATCTCTTTCTAGATTTAGGAAATTCTCAGTCATTATTTCTTTGAATATTTGTTCTGCCTCCTTCTCCCTCTCTCCTCCTTCTGGAAGTCTAACAATTCATAACTTTTTGGTATGCTGTAATTCATGTAGGCTTTCTTCACTGTCTTTCAATGTTATTCCTTTATTCTGCTCTGACTGGATAATTTCAAAGTACCTACATTCTAAGTCACAGATTCTTTCTTCCATTTGATCCATTCTGATGTTGGTGCTTTCCACTGAATTTTAAAAATTTCATTCATTGTATTCTTTAGCTCTAGAATTTGTGTGGTTCTTTTTTTATTTATGATTTCTGTTAAACTTTTCATTTTGTTTGTGTATTATTTTCCAGATTTCATAGTCTTTTTTCTGTGCTTTGTGCTAGTTCTTTGAGTTTCTGTGAATAGCTATTTTGAATTCTTTACCATGTAAATTGCAGATCTTAAGTCTTTCCGATCAGTTACTGGGAAACTGTTTTGATTTTTTGGTGGTGTCATGTTTCCTTAATTTTTCATATTTTTTCAAGTTTTGTACTGCTGGCTTTGCATTTAAAATAGCAGTCACCAGGGCACCTGGGTGGCTCAGTGGGTTAGGCCACTGCCTTTGGCTCAGGTCCTGGGATCGAGTCCCACATCGGGCTCTCTGCTTGGCAGGGAGCCTGCTTCCTCCCACTCTCTCTGCATGCCTCTCTGCGTACTTGTGATCTATCTGTCAAATAAATAAATAAAATATTTTAAAAAAATAATAAAATAAAATAGCAGTCACCTCCTCTAGACTTCATTAACTACCTTTGGGAGAGAAATATCATCCATCAATCCTGCTAGTTCTCCTATTGGATATATTTGTTTTGCTCTTCTTTTTCCCTTTTGTGGCAGAATTCTTCAGCTTGTTTGCCTTCTCTTCATCCTGCAACATGCCAGACTAGATGCTGACAGCCTCCTTTTTGTTTTCCTACAAGTGAGATTAAAGCTCAAGTTTGCGGTCTCTCCTTGGCCTGCAGATTCAGGCTTTCTGTACATGTTTACTAGCTGTCAGCCAAAGCTCTCTCACCACCACCATAGGGAGTGGGTATAGAGAGCTAGTCATGGGTTAGGGATGTGTGTAAGTAAGGCCTGCAGAGGGGGAGGTGGTGAAAGGGGGGTATGCAAACAAGGCATCCCCAGCTGTTTGTGGGCTGTCTCTCGCTCTTTTTTTTTTTTTAATTTTATTTATTCATTTGACAGAGAGAGATCACAACTAGGCAGGCAGAGAAAGGGCGGGAAGCAGGATGAGCTCTCTGCCAAGCAGAGAGCCCAATGCGGGGCTCTGTCCTAGGACCCTGAGATCATGACCTGAGCTGAAGGCAGAGGCTTAACCCACTGAGCCACTCAGGTGCTCCTGTGGGTTGTCTCTTGATGGAGTCCATGACACATTCAATAGTATTCATGTCCCTTTAATGCCCTCCTAAAGTCCTATCCATAGTCTCTTCTTGCCCCCAAATTATGCAACACTCCAGATATGGCAGGGGAGAAATGGGCTTTTGGCAGCATCCTGCACATCTGGAATAGTGGATGCTCATTCACATGCTGTCATTTGTCCCCCATGGGAGAAACCATGGGGTAAGAAGTTCTCTCTTAGTGCTGAGCTGTGCTGCCTTGGAGGAGTAATGCAGGTAAAATCAGTTTCTTCTATCCTCTCCAGTGCAACAAAATTGTGTATTTTTTTCTTCAATGATATGTTGGAACTTTTCTGCTGAAAAACCTGGACTTCCACAAAGGCTCATTCATCTATGGGTGATTGTCTAAGACAACATTTTTCAGAGGATCCTGGACCATGGATCAAATGGATAGGAGTCAGCTCACAGCCTCCTTCAGAATTCACAGCTGGAACCGAGGTTTGTTTGTTTTTTTTAAAGATTTTATTTATTTATTTGACAGACAGAGATCACAAGTAGACAGAGAGGCAGGCAGAGAGAGGGGGAAGCAGGGCCCCTGCCGAGCAGAGAGCCCGATTCAGGGCTCGATCCCAGGACCCTGGGATCATGACCTGAGCTGAAGGCAGAGGCTTTAACCCACTGAGCCACCCAGATGCCCCTGGAACCGAGGTTTTTGGCTATACACGGGTGGGCAAGACTCCTGGGTTCCTTGGCATGTGGCACTAGATCACACAGCTCCCACAAAGGCACTTTTGTCCATGGATGGATTGTTGTTAAGGGGGAAATATGATGAGAGATGTCTTTTTCAGCCATTAAGATTCCCAGAATGGGAATATTGCCATCTTGCTAGCTCCTGAGAGTCATTACCAATTGTATAAATTGTGATTATGTTAAGGTTTGGGATTTGCAAATTCACTGTTAGTGAATATATTTTGTCAGATCTCTGATTCTTCCTGCTAATTTGTCAGATAGCCCTCCTCAACTGGTAAGTGCCAGATATCTAAGGTATTTCACACATTTTAAAAAGTCTCTAGGGAGAGTTGAATGTCCATAATACTATTGTTATGAGCATAGAAGCTGTGTAATTTTTTGAAAATAGCATTTGGAGAAACATGAAAAAATGATAAGGTTTGTTATCTCTACATAAAAAATGACTTGCCATAATTCTCTGAAAGAGGTTAGACCAACAAAGCAATATTTTTATTATGTTTTTCTATATTTAATATTAAACCTAAAGGTACATCTCTAAAACCATTTTTCCAAATTAACATCTTATAATTCATATTGTCTCAGTGAAAAAATATATTTTCACCACATGAAAAATTATATTCTCATCTGTCACCAGCAATTCAAACCTAGACTGTAACACTGTTTGCTCTTTTTTTCTAAATTTTAGATTTTGTTTACCATGAGCTTATATAGCAGTCAGTACATCCCACAAAGCTTTTGTTCAGACAAAGCATGAGTCTTGTGACATAATGCGTGCATAAAGAATATTAACTGTCGGGACGCCTGGGTGGCTTAGTGCGTTAAGCCTCTGCCTTCGGCTCAGGTCATGATCTCGGGGTCCTGGGATTGAGCCCTGCATCGGGCTCTCTGCTCAGCAAGGTGTCTGCTTCTCCCTCTTTCTCTCTGCCTGCATCTCTGCCTCCTTGTGATCTCTCTCTCTCTGTCATATAAATAAATAAAATCTTTAAAAAAAAAAGAATATTAACTGTCAATTTGTTGATTTTTCTCGGTTTTAATATGTAATATACTACTCCTGTAATGTTACAGTCCCCTTACATTAAATCCCATTAAATGAGATATTTGAGTCAATACATCCCCTGGACAGCTTCATTGGCTCTAACCAAATAATGTCAACACATTTTGGATGCCATTGATTAAAAATAAATGGTACTTAAAAGGAAATGATAGCTAATTACATAGATAGGTGGGTGGTTGGGTGGGTGGATGAATGAATGAATGGATGGATATAGAGATAAATATCACAATTTTGGTGCACGTTTTAGTTTTCCTGTGAAATATTTCCATTTACATGAGAATTCCAGGGAAAATATCTGGCTAAAGGTGATCTTGATGCATTGGCTGCCCTGTTATTCTAAGAATGTTTGTAATGCCCTCTTCACAGAAGTCATGGTTTCTGTTGAAATTTTTGGTGAATAGTCATTCTTGTTTGTCACCACACAGTAGTTTATATAAGTGTGATAAAAATACACAGGAAGCTTACACAGTAATTTAGCATCTTTATTAGGTTTTGCTACTGCCCTTCATTATATAACACTTTTCATTTTTGGAAAGGATTATTGTATAAGATATGGGGTTGATTTTATTACTTTTCTATTTAAGTTCCAGTCTTCTGTTTCACTCTCTTCGTGAGAACTCAGTGAACAGATTTGCTGGTGTATAAATCCCAGTGGAGATGCCCTATTTATTCAGTGTTGCCTAAATCTTTTGTGCCCAAAAGATTTCTTCTGGTTTTATTGCTCCACTGTGATATTTTAATATTCTCAGGGTAGAGAGATAGATAACTTGAGCCAAAAGAATGCTCAAATATGCAGTAACTCTCTCCCATTAACTGAAGAAGTTGGTCAGATTTGGGGTTCACAGACTTTTTCCCAATTCTGTTAAGAAATATTGCATGTGTAAATGCCACACACAGGAGTGCTGGTTCAGTTTAACTATAGACTTTCACATTTGTAATCATGATATAATATGTGAAGTGAGATTTAAAGTGAATAAAAGGTGTTCCCTATTTTTTTATTGAGGTACCTTACCTTTATTACTCCCCAGATTTAAACTGTATTTTTAATTAGTCACAATTATACAGTTATTTCTAATAAATCAGTGATTCACAAAGAATGATTCCTGGGCCAGCAGTATCAGCTTCACTTGGAAACTTACTAGAACTACAAATATCCTGTGTCAGCTCAGACCTCGTGAGTCAGAAACTCTGTAGTTGGCATTCAGCAATCTATTTCTTAACACTCTCTCCAGTTGAATCAGATACAACTACAGTTTGAGAACTACTGTAATAAATCATCTAACTTACCAAAAGGAAATTAAGTATGATAGCTGAAGCATACAAATTTCCTAAACATACTGTCCATCCAATTTCACAAAATACTTATGGGACTTCACCATCAAATAATTTTATATAAGGTATGCTGTGATGGAGGCAACACATAGAATGGGCATTCAGAAATATTTGTTGAATGAATAAATGAATTCTCTGCAGACCTAATTCATTTAGGCTCTATAATAGTATACCAATTTCAGAATTTGAAAAAATGACCTAATATGCAGCATATTTGAATATCATTATTTATATTTCAGGGAAGTCTTAATACATCACACTTTTTTTTCCTAAAATGGTAATAAACATAGATCTAGCTATGAATTCTAAGTACATACATGGATACTAATTTCAAAAGAATCATAAAATATCTAAAGTATATTGCATGAAAATACAGTAGATTTAATTTGCAACAACTGATCTAGTTAGTATTGAATTGTGTTGTCACAAGTTGTAAGCATTTGCTGTAGTTCTTTAGCTATCACAGAAGAATAAAATAGTTAGTTTATATATTTAATGGCATTATTACAAAGATCCACTATACTTAGAAGCAAGTTCTAAATTTTAACACACAAATATATTAGCTGGATAGGCTGTCAAAATGCACTTTACATTTTTTTCTCTTATTTTTAACAGGTTTTTTGAGTTAAAATTGATATGCACACAATAAACTGTGCATATATACACATATGCATATACAACAAGTTTTTACATATATGTACACCAGTGAAACCATCGTTAAAATCAAGATAATGACCGTCATGGCCCCAGTTTTCCTGTCCCTAGAGATTCCATTATAGTCCCTCACTCTTGCCCTTGCTAATTCATTTTATTCCTAGGCAACTTCTGTTCTGCCTCCAGTTGCTATAGATTAGTTTGCATACCCGTGAAATTTATATAAATGGAACCTTACATGTGGGGCTTCTTTTGAGGGGAAGGGCTTCATTTTGGTTTCTTTCATCCTGAATAATTAGAAGATTTGAATGGCAAGATTATATGCTAAGTGTGTGTTGGCATTTTAAGAACCTGTCAAACTGTTTTTCAAAGTGGTTGTATCATTTTATGTTACCATAAAACCACCACCATCTTCCACATCATCACCAGCACTTGATGTGGTCAGTCTTTTGAAGTTTAGCCATTCTACTCAGTAAGTAATAGTGGCACACTGTGGCTTTAATTTGAAATCCCCTAATGCCTAATGATATAGGACATCTTTTCATATGCTTATATGCCATCTGTACATCTTTTTGATGACTGTCCAGATCTTTTTTGCCTGTTTTTTTAAATTGAACTTCTTTTTTATTATTGAATTTTGAACTTTCTTTATGTATTCTAGATACAAATCCTTGATTACATATATATATTTAAAATATTTTCTCCCAGTCTGGCACTTTTCTTTTTATTCTCTTACACTAGTGTCTTCTGAAGAGCAGAATTTTAATTTTGCTGAAGTCCAGTTTATCAGTGTATCACCCTTTTATGAAGCTTGTTTTTGGTTTCATATCTAAGAAATCTTTTCCTAACCCAAGGTCATAAAGTTTTCTCATATGTTTTCTTCTATGAGTTTTAAAGTATTAGGTTTTATATTAAGGCATATAATCCATTGTTAGTTAATTTCCATATGCAATGTAAAATTTAGATAGAAATTATTCTTTTCTTTCTTATCCTCCCTCCTTTCCTTCCTTCCTTTTTCTCCTCTCCTCACCTTCTCCTCCTCTTCTACTTGTCCTCCTCTCTTTTTTTTTTCTTTTGCGTGTAGATATCAAGTGTTTCCTCCACTAAGCTGACTTTAAACCCTTTGTTGTAAAATCAGTTGTCCATCTATGTGTAGATTTATTCCTGGAATCCTTTTTGTTCTACTGACTTATTTGTCTGTCTTTATAATAAGACCCAGATGAGTAGTTTTACTCCTTCAACTTTGTTCTTCTTCTTCTTTTTTTTTTTTTTTAAAGATTTTATTTATTTACTTGACAGAGAGAGATCACAAGTAGGCAGAGAAGCAAGCAGAGAGAGAGGAAGGGAAGCAGGCTCCCTGCTGAGCAGAGAGCCCGATGCGGGGCTGGATCCCAGGACCCTGGGATCATGACCTGAGCAGAAGGCAGAGGCCTCAACCCACTGAGCCACCCAGGTCCCCCTTGTTCTTCTTTTTTAAAATTGTATTGGATATTTAGTTCCTTTGAATCTAGTTCCTTTGAATTTCTATATGAATTTTTTTTTAAAGATTTAATTTATTTATTTGACAGACAGAGATCACAAGTAGGCAGAGAGGCAGGCAGAGAGAGAGGAGGAAGCAGCCTCCCCGCTGAGCAGAGAGCCCGATGTGGGACTCGAACCCAGGACCCCGAGACCATGACCTGAGCTGAAGGCAGAAGCATCAACCCACTGAGCCACCCAGGTGCCCCTCTATATGAATTTTAGAATCCAGTTGTTAATTTCTATTTTTAGAAAAGCCTGCTGGGATTTAGATTGGGATTATATTGAATCAGTAAATGAATGTAGTTGATGTAGATTTGGGAAAAAAATGACATCTTAAAAATACTGTTTTCTGATTCTTGAGCACAGTGTATCTTTTCATTTACTTAAACCCTGTTTAATTTCCTTAGGAATATTTTGTAGTTTTCTACATATTTTGTCAAATTAACATCTAACTTCATATTTCTGGTATTTTAAATGGTCCTTTTAAATGTCAGTTTTATAGTATTCATCACCACTATACAAATACAGTTTCTTTTGTATATTTATCTTAATATCCTGTTACCTTGCTGATCTTACCTATTAGTAGCTATTTTGTAGATTGCACTGGATTTTCTACGTAATTAGTCACATTATCTCTGAATAGAGTTTTACTTCTACTTTCTTTTTTTTTCTTTTTTTTATAATTATTCCTTTTTTTAAAGATTTTTTTAATTTATATTTATTTGTTAGAGAGAGAGAGAGCGAGCACAGGCAGACAGAGAGGCAGGCAGAGGCAGAGGGAGAAGCAGGCTCCCTGCCGAGCAAGGAGCCGGATGTGGGACTCCATCCCAGGACGCTGGGATCATGACCTGAGCCGAAGGCAGCCGCTTAACCAACTGAGCCACCCAGGCGTCCCTACTTCTACTTTCAATTCTGGGTGGCTGTGTTTTCTTTTTCTTTCCTAATCTCATCAGCTAAACCTCTAGTGTAAGTGAGTAGAAATGATGAAACTAAACATCCTTGTACAATATTTTTTCCTCCACTATGTATAGTATTCGCTGTAGGATTTTAGAAGATGCCCTTTATACAACTGAGAAATTTTCCTCCTCTTTAAATTTGGTGATCATTTTTTAATAGGAATGGAGTTGGATTTTCTCAAATATTTTTTTCATTATCTGGAGATAATGGAGTGATTATATTTCTCTTTTTCAGCTTATTAAGGTGGTGAATGTATTGATTAATTTTCAAATATTTAAGATAACCTTGCATTTTTGGAAGGCAGCCCTTGGTAGTCCTTTTTCTATATCATTCATATCTATTAACTAAAATATTGTTAATAATTTTTGAATTTATATTCCTGAAGGATATTGATCTGTAGTTTCCTTATATATTTTTTTGTTTATGGTGTTGGAGTAATGCTGGCCTGATTGAATAGGTTTGGAATTATTTGCCCCTCTGTAATTTTTTGGAAGAGTTTGTATATAATCAGTATTATGTCTCCCATAAGTGTTTGGTAGAATTCATCAGTGAAGCCATCTTGATTTTTATTTGTAGAAGTTTAACTAAAAAATACATTTTTAAAATTCATATAGAGCTATACAATTTGTCACTTTTTTGATGAGATATGGTAGTGTGTTTTCAAGTAATTTGTCCATTTCTTCTATGTTGTCAAATTTATAGGCATATCATTATTTATGTTTCTTTATTTTTTTAATATCTCTAGATTCTGTAATGAAGTCACTTCTTTTATTCCTGTCATTGAAATTTTGTATTTTTTCCTCTTTTTTCACATCCAGTTTGTCTGCATATTTATGACTTTTATTTATCTTCAGCAAGAACCGGCTCTTTATTTCACTGATTTTTCTTTATTACTATGACTTTTTGTTTTCTATTTCATTTATTTTCACTCAAGTTTTTTGTTTGTTTGTTTTGAAGATTTTATTTATTTATTTGACAGACAGAGATCACAAGCAGGCAGAGAGAGAGGAGGAAGCAGGCTCCCCGCTGAGCAGAGAGCCCAATGCAGGGCGATTCCAGGACTCTGGGATCATGATCTAATCCAAAGGCAGAGGCTTTAACCCTCTGCACCCAGGCACCCCTTCACTCGAGTTTTTGTTTGTTTGTTTGTTTTCCTTCTTCTTAGTTTGGATTTAATTTATTCTTTTTTTTCCAGTTACTTAAGTTTGAACCTGGGGTTATAGATTTTGAGACCTTATTCTCTTAATATAGAAACATATTGACATCAGTTTCCCTTAAGGAGTGTTATGGTGAGACTGTGCAGGTATTGATTTGTTGAGTTTTTATTTTCATTCAGTTTGAAGTACTTTCTTATTTCTCTTTGGGTTATATTTTGACCCCTATGCTATTAAGAAGTGAATTATTTACTTTCTAAATATTTGGAGATAATTAAGGTGTCTTTCTATTACTAATACATAGTTTAATTCCACCGTGGTTACAGAACATATTTGAATGACTTGAATAATTTTAAGTTTAATCTGATTTGAAAAAAATGGTCAGAGTGTGCTCTATTTTGGCAAATACTTTGTACACTTAGAAAGAATGTGTATGGGCTGTTGTTGGATAAAGTGTTCTGAACACTTCAGTTACCTGGAAATGGTTGGTAGTCTTGTTAAAGCCTTCTATTACCTCACTGATTGTCTGCCTTGTTGGTATTTTTGTTTAAACAATAAATTTACCTTTCAAAGTGATTTTAAATAGAAATGCTTATATATTTTCCTATATGCTTACTATTTCCATTGTTCTTTATTCTTTATATAGTTTCATATTTCCACATGGTATCATTTTTCTTTTGCCTGAAGAGCATCTTATATATTTCTGATAATAAAGATCTACTGTTGATCAATATTTTTAGTATGTCTGAAATTACTTTATTTCACCTACATTTTTTTAAGGATTTTTACTTATTTATTTGATAGACAGAGATCACAAGTAGGCAGAGAGGCAGGCAGAGAGAGAGGAGGAAGCAGGCTCCCTGCTGAGCAGAGAGCCTGATGCGGGGCTTGATCCCAGGACCCTGGGATCATGACCTGAGCTGAAGGCTTTAACCCACCGAGCCACCCAGGTGCCCCTCCACCTACATTTTTAAGAGCTATTTTACTTTGTATAGGATTCAAAATTGAGTTTTTGTTTCTTTCAATACTTTTGAAAGTCTTGCTTCACTTTTTTCTCACTTGAATTATTTCTGATGAAAAATGTGCTGTATCCCTATTGTTTGTTTCAACATATCTTTGTTCTTCGGCTGCTCTTCAAGTTTTCTCTTCATCACTAGTTTCAGCAATTCAGTTATGTTGTGCTTTGGTGTATTGTTCATATTTCTGGTGTTTGGTAAATGATGACCTTCGTGCATTTGGGGTTTATGGTTTTAACAGATTGGAAAAAGAAATCTTCAAAAATTTTTTTGTCCACTGTGAGTACTTCAATTACATGAATATTTGGGCTCTTGAAGTTTTCCCATGATTCACTGATACTCTTTTAATCTATTTTAAATTTTTTTCTTATTGTGTTTCATTTTAGATAGTTTCTATCTATATTTCTACCTATATACTCTAGCTATGCCTTTGAGTTCACTAATTTCTTGCTTGACAATATTTAGTCTCTCACTTACCTGTCCAAGGAATTTTAGCTTTCATCTCTTGACTTATCTGTGTCTTCTAAAAATCTATATCTCTAACTTTTTGAATATATGGAATACAGTATGATAACTGTTTTCATGTCCTTGTCTGCTGACTTTATCATCTGTATTAGTTTTAGGTCTATTTCATATGACTGATAATGCTCTAAATAATGGCTCATGCTTATTGCTTCTTTACATGTTTGGCAATTTTTGATTGGATACCAAATTATAAATTTAACATTATTGGGGGTTGGATACTTTTCATCCTTATAAATATTGCTGTGATTATGAGTTTTGTTTTGTTTTTGTTTTGTTTTGTTATGTTTTTGTCTGAACTGCAGTTGAGTTATTTGGAGACAATTTGATTCTTTTAGGTCTTGCTTTAATGGAATGGAAGGCAGTTTTGGAGTAGTATTCAGTCTAGAGCAAATTATCCTCCATTACTAAGACACAGTCTTCCATATAGTATTGGTACCCTATCCAGTCTAGTATCTTTCTCAGGTGACTGTTTTCTTGGCCTGAGATAATTTCCTTACATTCATCTACTATCAGTGTTATGCTGAATACTTGAGGAGAACCCTGGCTACCACAGGTACTCTCATGTGAACTCCAGCTGCCTTGGTCTCTCTTGATCTCAGCCTTGCCTCTTTAATTCAGGGAATGTAATGCATCTGCCAAGGATTTCCCTCCCTATCTCACTCCCTAGAAACTGTCAAGTATAAACTGGGGTAGACTTAGGCTTCACCTCACTTGTTTTCTATTTCTCAGGGAGCTTTCCTTCATTACTTGATAAGCAGTATGTACCTGATAAGCACTATTTTGAATAGTGTTCCTTTTGCCCCATTCATATACTTGTGTGTGTGTGTGTGTGTGTGTGTGT
>RCUC01149329.1:0-43148 GCA_003697995.1 Taxidea taxus jeffersonii
AAGTGCATATAATTGTAATTGTACAATGCCATGATTCTGGTAAATTTAGAAAGTTGTACAACCATCACCACGAGCCAGTTTTAGAACATTTCATCATCCCCAAAGTGCCTCCTTGCAGTTAATTTCCATTCTCATCCAGCTCCAGGCAACTATTAATCTACTTCTTGCTGTCATACATTTGCCTTTTCTGGATACTGCTTTAATTAAAGGGAACCATACAATACATAGTCTCACATCTGGTTTCTTCCACTTAGCGTAGTGTTTTTGATGGTCACCCATGCTATAGCTGATAAAGCACTTTCTTCTTTTTTCTTGCTGAATAGTATTCCTTGCATAAATGCCTAACATTTTATTACCCATTCACCAACAGGTGGCTCTTTAGGCTGTTTCTGGTCTGGGGCTTTTATTCAGAATATGTCTATGCATATTTGCATGGAAGAGTTGGTGTGGACATACGTTATCGGTTCTCTTAGGTAGACACATCAGAGTGGATCCGCTGGGGTTTTTAGTGCCTTGCTTACCCAGGAGAATCACAACACATCACAGCTTAGATCTTAAACATTATATGTTCCAACCTCTTTTTAAATTTTACTTGTCAGAGAGAGAGCGAGCCTGCACACGCGGGTAGGAGGAGGGGCAGAAGGAGAGAGAAGCAGGCTCCCCACCAAGCAAGGAGCCGGATGTAGGACTTGATCCCAGGACACTGGGATCATGACCTGAGCGGAAGCCAGCCACTTAACTGACTGGGCCACCCAAGTGCTCCTGCTCCAAACTTTTCTTTTTTTTACAAGCAAGGAAAGGGAAATCCAAAAATAATGATTTGTTTACATTCACTGATCACTGGTGACAGAGACAGGATTCAAACCCAGAACTTCCCATTCTTTCTTTTTTCTTCTTTTTTCATCAGTTCCATTGTTCATTTGGGAAAGAACTCTCTTGCCCACTTCTGACTGGCTGCTTTGTTCTAGATCTGCCCTGGAGGGACTTCCCTGCTTCATTCGCATGCAAATCCTCCTCACTCCCTGAGGACTCTGACACCCGCCTCTCCCACCCTGAGGCCCTTGGCTCGCCTCTGTGGAACCCGGGAACCCCCATTTCTGGGCCTTCCTGGGACTCAGCGAGCACATGGGTTGTTTCCTGCCAGCTCCCCTCCCCCTCCCGCAGACATTGTCTGGTTGACCCCTTTCTGCAAACTCATTTGCTTTTACCTCCGTCTGTTTTCTCTCTTTAAGTCCTGGGTGGTTCAAGGTTACAGAGGTCTGCTAGGTTTTTGACAACAGAGTTTGCATTCCTGCATTTTTGCTTGTTGGGTTTTTTGATGGAGATTTTCAAGAGAACACTGTCTTGGCTAGGTTGAAACCAGACCTCTCCTGCTTTCACAGGACTAGGGTGCAATCCTGACTTGCTCAATGAAAATACATGGACAATGATCATTTCATTCAAACTGAGGAAGGGGGAAGGGAGACAAAACCCAGCCCCAAATTCTGAACGAGAGTTTTATTCCCTAAACATCTCCCATGTGTATGAATGGGCCTGCCCTTCACTATTGAAAGAGGCAAGCCACCCGTCTTTCGCTCTGTGGCTGGTTATTACTTCCCTTGCCTCAGTGAGGCAAACTAAGAACTCTCTTTGAAGCTGAAAATAAAGCATGGGTTTTTAAAAATAAAGCTATTATTCCAAGTTTCCTCTATTTTGGCAAACGCCAAGCACACAGCACTAGTTCGGCACACTTTTTTTCCAGCTTACATAAATCAAATCCACCACAAACAGCTCGCTCTTTTGAAAAAGGCTTCACTGTAAATTATGCACCACAGGCCAGAAGCAGGGGTTGTATGCACACGTGGTAATCGTTTGTTATTATCCAATCAGTGAGCAAATATTTATTGGGTACCCAGTGCACTAGGCACAGCAGGGGAAAGAGAAATAGATAAAGATATGGCCCTTACGGCCCTTGTAATCTATTTATGATAAGACAGAAATATGAAAACCTAACAGTCCCAGGCAGGATGGGATCAAGGGGCACAGGCAGAGAAGTGCTACAGAATTTTCGAAATTAGAGGGGTGCAAAGCTGGATGGTACAGAGGGACCAAAGGAAGGAAGGGCATGGAAAACCTAAAGCTCGTACACATATTAAAGCCCCAATAGATAGATGACTAGGTCACTTACCTGCTCAAAAACTTCCCATGACTCATCCCTGATAATCAAACAAAGTCCAAACTCCCTGGCCTGGCCTTCAAGACCTCACAGCTCCTGGACTTTGCCAGGCTTTGCTCTGGCAAATGCTCCTTGAACACACAGATGCCCATCTCTTCCCGAACCTCTTTGCTTTTGATGCCCCAGCCTTCTCAACACTCTCTTCCAGGACCTCAGCTACTAAAAATCCGCCCCCCCATCCCATTTCATAGCCCAACTCCTCCTGGAGGTGCCCCAACACTGACTTATCATTACTATAAAGATCTCTGCCTCTTGGGAAAGACAGTCCCCCAGACGGCCTGCAATGTTTCCCATTCTGCAGCATCCCCACCCTGCTGTGGCCTCCACCCAGGATGGATGGTAAGAGTTGTGGAACCAGTAAGATACTGTGTGGCTGCCTGCATCTGATGGTCAAGACTTGACCGTGAAAGATGTGAGAAACTTCCACTTTGAAGTGTGGAAAGCCATTCACTGCATTCTGAGGATGCTGCATGGAGGAGGCCTCAGGTTCACAGCCAGTGCAGACTTGTAGCTGTGCAAGCCAACCACCTTGAAATTAGATACTTAGGAGAAAACGTGCATGCGTGCACACACAGAAAAAAGAAAAAAAAAGGAAAAATCTTTAGATGTCTGCAAACATGGCCAACTTGCTGATTCAGAACCCAAGTCAGAATCGCCCACCTAAGTTGCTCCCAGATCCTGGGCACTTATGTAATAACAGATGCTTATTGTTGTTTTTAGCTGCTAAGCTTTAGGACAATTTGTTACGCAGCAGCAGATAACTGATAGACCTCTTTGATGTGGTCTCCATCACACTCCAATAATTTGTATCCTAACCTTTTTCTAAGAACTGGATGAATGTTTCCTAGAGGGCAGGGATCTCCTTTGTTGTTGTTCAATTCTCGGCTAGCTTTAGTAATTGGCCCAGTCAACATTAGTTGATTGACTGAATGATAAGAACAGAAACAGAAAACAAAACCCTTGGTGAAGCTGTGCCTCGGGCTGACTTCCGAGCGGCTTTGGATAGTTTTGTAATTTTTAAAATTTACTTTCTTTCTTTTTCTTTCTTTCTTTCCTCCCTTCCTTCCTTCCAGGATTTGGTCATATGGAAGGAGTAACAGTTGTAGTCTGGACTCTGACCCCAGCCCTAGATTTAAGAAAGCCTGCCAGGAGCACAGAGCGACCTCCCTCACTTCTCCCCGGGGACTTGCCTCCCATCCAGATCTCCCTAACTTATCTCAGGGCAAGAGCGCCCTTGCAGTGTCACAGGTGATAAATGGGACAGATTCAGAGAAGGTAATGAGGGGAGGAGGCCGGCAATAATAAACAGCAACCAGGTTAAAAGGTTTGCAGTCAGCTGTATCCAAACAGCCTTAACCCCCCCATAGCAGGCACCCTAGGGCCAGTCCCAGGAACTGAAGCCACTTCATAGACTTCTAATCGAGAAGATTTCTTCTGAATCCTCCAGTATTTTAAAGAGGATTCCAGCCCAGTGTAGGTCCTCTCCTGAATTTAGGAGTGAGTTAGGATCTAACTGTCCTTCTCCTAAGGACTGCCCCTTGGGACTCATTGTAGCTGGTCTGGGTGGGTAGCAAGACTGAACGCCTCTCTTTAGCCATAAATTAAAACAGAAAAAAAAACAAAACAAAACAGGAACAATCTTTTGACGGTCCTTTTATAGACCAAGCCAGGGAGCCACATAAAGATGCAGTCACCCCTCTGGGAAACACAAAGAAATCTGATCATCATCTCTGTGCTAAAGTATAAGGATGATTTACAATAAGTACAGAAAAACAAGATTATTATAAAGTATACCATCTCTGATGGATAAGCTGACCAGGCAGGCAAATTTACCTTGATCGTCCTTTGTACTAGTGACTACAACTGATAATAGAAATAGCAAAAATAATTAAGAACTCTCATAGAGAAAAACTACATCATCATGTTAAGAGACAGTTGGTTACCATTGTGAAAAGGAGTCAATGTGGCTTTAAATCAACAAAGGGAGTACAAATCTAGTTGAGTCAGCCTAAGGCCAGAGCAAGATTAGTTCCAACAAGGAACGTATAATGCTTGTTAGGATTCTGTGTAGTTAATTTTAAAATCCCCACTCTCTCTTTGGAGATTATATGTACAGACCTCAAAGAGATTCTGGTAGTTAGCCCTAATGATTTCCTTATGTACAACACACCTCATTGCCTACAGGCACCAGCCAGATTAGTTTCTTCTGAAAAAGGAGGCTAGAGATTGATTCTTCTATGTAAAATTATTCCTTCCTATTAGTGCTGGAGCCCTGAAATTCATTAGCAAATAACTTGGGGCTGATAAAGGAAGGCTGCCTTCCAGCTGTTCCCAACAGGCCTTTGTAAATATTAAAAAGGCAATGCTTGGGGAAAAAAGTCCGTCTAATCTCTTAAAGATGTGTATTTACTGAAGAAAATGTTTTAAAGCAGCTCACGATCTTAATCGCATTTACTGGGCTGGGAACTTCAATCAAATCATGGGTTCCTATTTGTGCTCTAGTACATCTCAGGATTATCAGAATGAGATCTCATCTTTTAAAGAAATATACAAGGCTGACATTCCCCCGGGCTACAGCTCTGTTCTACAGGCTCCATTCCTTGCTGGAGAAAGGCAACAATGAAGTGAACTCCAATGGTTTCATGGAGAACCAGAATTAAATATCCATGAAGACATGGGAAAATGTGTAGGAAATAATGTTAAGAGAAAATAAGAATATTAAACTGTGTGTATGCCCTATGGTCTCTGCTCTAATATGGATTATAATGTAGATCCATGTAATTGTGGGTAAGAATGGAAAGAAACAGGAAAATGAAGCAGCCGTTTTCTCACATATATCCACAACCTTACTGCGTAGTTGCTGTCTAAATTTCCTTTACTTCGGCTGGGAGCTGTCTTAATAGTGGGTGTAGTTTGTTTGCTTTCTTAAAATTATCAGGATAAGATCTCACCTCACCAGACGAGAACTTATGAGGCAGTTACTCACGTAAAGGGTGGCAATTGCCGGGACCACCTAGATAAATGTCTGCCTGTCTCTTCCTGAGCATTCTTCAGGGACAGCAGCTCTACAACTTCCGACTTTAATCCTTGCCAGGGGAAAGAAACTCTGTCTACCCTGCTAATAATAGTACATTTCAAGGAAATGTCCTTTTTTTTAAGCTTTGAACTAAAATAATCCTTTAAATGAAAGTGAAATAATACTTGGGCAAATCATAAAGATGAAGTCACTCATTAACACACGCTTACTGAGAATGTGGGAACAAAGGGGAGGTCCAGAGATGAGCAAGACTTAGTCACTGTGCTCAGGAAGGCTATCTAGCAACACATAGACGGCTGTAAACTAAGGAAGATGTCATCAGTGATATAATCATTATAAAGACAGAGAGACCAGAATGAGCTATTCTGAAGAGGAAGAGAAGACATCTGGCCTTTTTTTTTCCTGGTAAAGAAGAGAACCAGGAAAGGTGGCATGGAGGCCCCATCTGAACTGAATCCCAAAGGATAGTCTAATTCTGTTCAGGAAGGAGAAGTGTGGGACCTTGAAGACTAGGGAGGCACAGCCGGCAAAGACAACAGCAGGGAGGAATGGGGTGTGTTCTGGGACAAAGCAGTTCAGGAATGGGGACCAACGGAAACATGCAGAGGAGAAATGGGGGTCAGACCCCGCCTTGAACGTTGGGGGAAGGGTGGGGCAAGTGAGCAAATATTGTCCTTTGGGGCCTGGGCCAGGAGCCTTCCATTTCATTCTATATTTACTCCCGATAATGAGTTTTTTATAAGAAGATTCTTTTTTTTTTTTTTTTTTTTAAGATTTTATGTATCTGAGAGAGAAAGCACAAGAGAGCACAAGCAGGGGAGGGGTAAAGGGAGAGGGAGAAGCAGGCTCCCCGCTGAGCGGGGAGCAGATGTGGGGCTCTGTGAGGGGCTCAATCCCAGGACTTGGGATCATGACCTGAGCCGAAGGCAGATGCTTAACTGACTGAGCCACCCAGGTGCCCACAAGGAGGAAGTTTCTATGCTGAGGCTCCGAGAAGTCAGATGTAGTCTCTGAACAGCAAGTCATTCCCCTACATCCCTGAGGAAGCACTGTGCCTGGTCCTTGACAAACACTCCCCTGGGCACTGAAGACAAACAGACCATAAGCCCATGATCTGCTGTTCCATCCTATTCTCTTCTGGACTGGTTTCTGTTGGACACTCAGAGCCACTGACAATCCTGTGTTATAGGGATAATGCAATCACTGGGGAGCCGGGTTGGGAGGAGTAGAGTAAAGGCTAGGGAGGTGGCGTGGGGTAAGGGGGAGAGAAGGTTCCTGATGTTCAGAGCCTCAAGTGTTTACAAACAAGATCTTGCTTTTTGCTCAAAAGGCTCTGTTTAGACAGATTTTTCTCAAGACGGGTTAGAATGCCTCAAAAACCCAAATGAAATCTAAATTCTCTCCTCCACCAAAAGTTTTTCTACTATGAAATATAAGCGCTATGGAAGGTATCAAATGAAAAAGTTAAACTACTTCCCAATCTGTCAACCCACAGCTCCCATCTTCAGAGCATACTGTTCATTCCTGTAAAAAAAAAAAAATGCTTATGCACTCATAAACATATAATGTGCTTTTTAAAAACATGAGATCATTATTTTGCTTTTTTATTTAATCTCTCTTGGAGATCTCCTCTTATCAGTGCACAGAGACAAGCCTTGTTATAAAAGTGCGTTTAATGTTTCAACTCAAGGAAGTACGGTAATATATATTAGCCGTTGATGCATACTTCAGTTGTTTAGAGATTCCCCCCCGCCCCTTTTTCTTTTTAAATCAGCACTGTAATGAAGAACTCTTTTTGTCCTGGAGTGAATTCACTCACGGTTAGCTGTATCAGCATCTTGGATAGATACAGATGGGCTCTCTCCCCTAAGACATAATTCAGTCCATTTCCTCATATGTTAATGCAGTTAACAATTGCTTACCTTAGCAAGGAAGGGGAATATAAAGATAATCTAAAAATAAATTCACTCACAAGAGCATCTCAGGACAGTTCTGCCGCCTTGGAGCCTCCTGGAAAGGCTCAGGACCAGATCTACCTTCCAGAGCCTGAGGCCCCTCATGCAGAATTCTTCATCCCACACTGGGGCAGGACAGCAGTTCTTCCAGAGGGTCCCAGGGCTCTCCCCTTCTTGCTTTACCAGGGGCTTTAGCCTCCCTGGCTGACAGGCTTCAAATGACAATGAAAAGTGCAGGTGATAATAACGAGAATCATAGAATTTCTGAGCTGGGGTGCTGGGGTGGGGGCAGTGAATCTGCATGCTTTATTGCTTCAAAAAGATGATGGAGGCAAACTTTGTCTATACTGTTCCCCTGGGTAGAAAGAATAATGCTTAAAAAGAGAAAAAAAAAAAAAAAGAGGTGAGGAAACTATAGGGGAAGGGCAAAAGAGGTGAAGGGCACTAAGAGGTACAAAAACTTGTAGTTACAAAGTAAATAAACCATTAGGATGAACAGTACAGCAGACGGAATATAGTCAATAAAATTGTAATAATTTTGTATGGTGACAGATGGTGATGCCACTTATCTTGGGTGAGCATTCTGTAATGTATATATTTGTCAAATCATTATGTTGTACACCTAAAACTAACATAATATAATATGACAACTTTCCCTCAATTAAAAATTCAAAAAAATGCAGGCTTGCTGATTGTGCAAGGCCCAGCTTCAGGAGTACCATCTAAATTATCATCTTTGTGGATGGTTTCCCCTGAATTGTGCAGTGCACAGCCTAAGTGGCTATACATGGTCATCCTGAGGAGAGGAAAAAAAGAACATTCTGGGAACATACACATATAAAGAGATGGCACACATAGTAAGAAATCCAACAACCTTATTTTTAAGTCATTTTGACTTCCTTCTCCACTGAATTCACTACTAGAATGTCTAACAAGTTTCAGAATTTATACCTCTGGGTTTCACCTCAGTCTCCTGTCCCCTGTTGAGGTGTTAACAAGCAAGTGTTGGCAACAGTGCTGACTATAACACTGGAGACAGGCAGCTCTCAACAACTGATTTGCAAACCTGGGGTGATGCAAAGCTGTGAGACTCTAGAGCCGTATTTGTATTACTCCCCTTCCACTGATGCTACAGAGTCTAAATCAGGGATCTCAAATAGCTCCAAGAGAAGTCTGTTCAAGATCTAAATGTCACAGAGGAGCCAGCTCTACCTTCCAAATCCTTGGAGCCCCGCTCGGTCACTTAACAAACCAGCTAGGTAAAAATCTGTGTTTTTGCGAAAGGAAGTACAGCGATGTGGTTAAGAACCAACAAATTTAAATATCAGCTTTGCTTTTGACTTGGGTAACGACTCTGACTCTTGCAGTCTCAATTTCCTCGTTTTTAAAATGGGTACGACAATGACAGAACCCTGGACTTGGCAAGGTACCTGAAAGTTTTAGCATAATTCCCTGCATACAGTAAGCGCTCAGGAAATCCAGAGCCTCTACCACTAGTTGGTTCACACCGGGCTAATCAGAGGCAAAAGGCAAAAAAACACAGTAATCTAAGAGCAAGAAAAAGAGGAAAAAGTCTTCAGTATGATTTCTGCTGAATTAATAAAAGTGGACTGGAAAATGCTTACATTTTCACACAAGCCCATAGTCCTCCATGGAAACTCCTAGGAGGAAAGAGTCATTCCCAGGATCATTGTTTGCTAGATCTGGGGAAAACCTCACGAGGGCAGGTCAGCCACAGGAGTGCAGAGTTTGAGTAGAGTTCCTCTCCTCAGGGCCAATGACCAAGGACAGAAAGGGGGGCAACCAGAGTAATTTCTCACGTCATAGGCAGTTGTTCCATACCACTGACTCACTGGTGCCAGTGAGATTTCTCTGATGTGCTCTAGGCAATGGGGTTCCAGTCTTTCTGCATACCTGAGACCACCTCAGTGTTCACATTCATTGGAGAAGAGACACTACTCCACTACTTCTGGAATATTCTTTTTTTTTCCCCTAAGATTTTATTTGTTTATTTGAGAAAGAAAGCATGCACACAAGCAGGGGGAGCAGAAGACAGAGGAAGAGGAAAAGAGGGAGAAGCAGGCTCTCAGCTGAGCAAGAAGTCTAATGTAGGACTTGGTCCCAGGACCCTGGCTGAGATCATGATCTGAGCCAAAGATGCTTCACCGCCTGAGCCACCCGGGTGCCCCTTGCTGAAATCTTATCTTTGCTTTTGTATATGAATATTTGCAAAAGCTATGTGTTATAACCTTTTTTTTTTTTCCTGTTAATTGCGTGGCACTGAGTTGATCAAGAGGAAGGGGGAAATAAATTCTGCAAGGCCCACAGGGCAGGGCCTAACGAAAAGAGCCAGGGTAAGAATGTTGCTGAACTAGTGCAGGCCAGGCATAAAAGTGGACGGTCCATGGGGATCCACTTTGCCATCCTGCTGTGGGTTTCGGCAGCCAAGAAGTGAAGAGCAGAAAGGTCAACCAAGATAGGAAAGGACAGGTGGCAGCTTCAGTCCCCTGAGAGGCTAAGGTCTGGGCCCACTCTGCCAGGGGCCTGGGCCTTAAAACCCACAAGAAGAGGTCAAGCTACGGTCAACCAGGAGTGCAAACAGGAATGGGGCCACAGTGGCATTCCGGGTGGGGCTGGACCCTCTATGAGCCGGGGGTTCTCAGGGTGCTGGTAACGTGAGAACATGGCCTGACAACCTGACCCGAGGACAACCCAAGGCCCCAGTGGTGCTGCAGCCTTACACCTGCTGCTGGGGGCGGAGCCTGCCTCAGTGCACAAGGCCTGCTCTGGGGCCAAGCCGCGCCTGATTGGAGGAAACAGCCAAAGGGGCGGGTCAGTGCTTGACAGGCTAAAATGGAAAGGAGAAAACCCACATCCTTCCCCAGCGATTATTTCATAAACAAGTATATATTTAGCGCTAACTCTGTGCACTTTACAAAGTAGAGCTGAGGTTACAAAGATAAGAACTATCCTTACTCAGAGTAAGTGGCTTATTTTGAGTTAACAGGAGAGAGCAATTACTTGGCACCAGGGCTGGCCAAGTCATTAACCTTGACTTGGTAGCATTTAGCTCACTAATCAATGTATTGGAAGAGTAGGTAGATAGTAAATGGAAGGGAATAGGCATACAGCAGAGGCTCTCAGAAGTGCTGAAAGAGTCGTAGGTCATATAGAAGGAAAGAAAATTAAATTATCATCACCAGAATTTTGACAACAATACTTGGTCAGAAGAAAATGGGGTTACGTATTTAAGATTCTCAAGAAAAGAAAATGTGGGCCAGGGACATTAATAAAAAGGTCACTATCAAAAAATTAGGGGATGGGAAACCTGGCTGGCTCAGTCGCTGGAGCGTGCATCCCAGTCTCAAGTTGTGAGGTCAAGCCCCATGTTGGGTGTAGAGATTATTTTAAAAATAAAATCTTTTAAAAAGAAAGAAATTGGGGCACCTGGGTGGCTCAGTGGGTTAAGCCTCTGCCTTCGGCTCAGGTCATGATCTTAGGGTCCTGGGATCGAGCCCCACATCAGGCTCTCTGCTCAGCCGCCTCTGCCTGCCTCTCTGCCTACTTGTGATCTCTGTCTGTCAAATAAATAAATAAAATCTTAAAAAAGAAAGAAAGAAATTGGGGGGGGGGAGTAGGGAAAACACACAAAAAATCAGGGAATTAACTAAGGAATCTATCAGAGAAAGAACTACAATCAAAATGTCCAGAGATACTGATATGAGGACTGATAATAAGCAAGACATACATAGTTAGCAGGAATAGGACTAAATGAACATTAAAAGGGAGATATTTTACTACATAATGGCTATAGGATCTGACAGTGGAGATATAGTACAACCATTAGAAAAAACTGGAGAGGGCGCCTGGGTGGCTCAGTTGGTTAAGCAACTGCCTTCGGCTCAGGTCACGATCCCGGAGTCCAGGGATCAAGTCCCATATGGGGCTCCCAGTTCCATGGGGAGTCTGCTTCTCCCTCTGACCTCCCCTCTCATGCTGTCTCACTCTATCTCTCTCTCTCTCAAATAAATAAATAAAATCTTTAAAAAAAAAAAAGAAAAAAGAAAAAACTGGAGAAGAATGAGTAGGGTATATGCCAAAGACATTATTTTTACTGTTCCAGTAATCAAAACTCATTATTTGGAGACAGCTTATGTATAATGCAGGGTAATCAAATGGTAATTATGACAATCTATCTCCCCTATAACTAAAAAGCTAGGATTCTAAGTCTGTAAGAAAGAAAATACAAATGTAGTAAAGAAGAGGCTAAACAAAAACTCGTAATCTTGAACTTGCCTTGGAAATATCA
Organism: Taxidea taxus jeffersonii; assembly: GCA_003697995.1. Classification (NCBI taxonomy): domain Eukaryota; kingdom Metazoa; phylum Chordata; class Mammalia; order Carnivora; family Mustelidae; genus Taxidea; species Taxidea taxus. The sequence goes on from RCUC01149329.1 coordinate 11,517, forward strand.
TTATGAATACACAGTCCATTTTATTTTTATAGTATAGATATGTATGTTTGCATGCAGATGTACATATGTCTATGTGTGTGTTTTCCCAGCTCTGACCAGTAAAAAGACCTAAAAACAATGATCACTCCAGTGAGTGAGCATCCTTAGTGCCTGGATTATGGTCTTGAAAGATCATTTCTCATTAAACAAACAAATAGGGATTCTTGAAGAAATGGGTGATTCCAGGTCTAGGCAGGAAACGTACAAGACAAGTCTGGATAACCTTAGCATACGGAAATAGCATGGAGGTTACCAAAGATTATCAAGGTCAAGTCAGAAAGACTAAGGAGTCAAATCTAAGATCCCACTGGTGAAAGATGGAACTAATCTGAGTCTTGGTAAAAATTAAAATTTCAGGAGTGCCTGGGTGGCTCAGTGGGTTAGAGCCTCTGCCTTCAGCTCAGGTCACGATCCCAGGACTCTGGGATGGAGCCCCACATCGGGCTCTCTGCTCAGCAGGGAGCCAGCTTCCTCCTCCTCTCTCTCTCTGCCTGCCTCTCTGCCTACTTGTGATCTCTCTCTGTGTGTCAAATAAATAATTAAATCTTAAAAAAAAAAAGTTAAAATTTCAGTGGATTACAACCCATCAAATATATTTAATTCCATGATTATAACAATAAAGAAAAATCCATACCTAACTGGTCACTTTTTGAAAACCACAGGAAATCAATTATTGAAAAGTGGGTAAATCAAAGGAAAGAACCAAATATTCACTCTGGTTTTTTTATGTGAACTGTACCACTCAGTAACCAAATAATAGTTTGAAGGGGCTTCTATCTTAATAAGATGATTACAACTAAGAAATGAAATCAAAATGGTGTAGTTAGAATACACCAGTCTGGGACGCCTGGGTGGCTCAGTTGGTTAAGTGGTTGCCTTCGGCTCAGGTCATGATCCCAGCGTCCTGGGATCGAGTCCCACATCGGGCTCCTTGCTCGGCAGGGAGCCTGCTTCTCCCTCTGCCTCTGCCTGCCTCTCTGTCTGCCTGTGCTCGCGCTCTCTCTCTCTCTCTAATAAATAAATAAAATCTTTAAAAAAAAAAAAAAAAAAGAATACACCAGTCTGTAATCCCAATGAACTAACAGATCCAGACAGCAAGGATCAACAGCTGCAAACAGCAAAAAAGAGTGGAAGAATCAGACACTTATACCTCCCGTGAAAGAATCCAATGGCACCTGTCACCTTACTAAAGCAATCAGACCTGAGTCTGATTAAGCCTCTGGACCTAGAAACACACAGCAAAGATGCAAGCTGAACTTCACCATGAGCACACATCTTGTTATCAACTCTGTGGGAAACTCTACAGATCAAACAGCCCGGGCCCTTCAACAAAAAACCCAAATATAGGGGTGCCTGGGTGGCTCAGTGGGTTAATGCCTCTGCCCTCGGCTCAGTTCATGATCCCAGGGTGCTGGGATCAAGCCCGCATCGGGCTCTCTGCTCGGCAGGAAGCCTGCTTCCCTCTCTCTCTGCCTGCTTCTCTGCCTACTTGTGATCTCTCTGTCAAATAAATAAAATCTTAAAAAAAAAAAAAAAAGAACCCAAATATATATATATATATATATGCATGTGTGTATGCATATATATACACATACACACACATATATATGCAGATATATTTTTTTATGGGGAGGATGTCAAGGGAATCTGAAGACTCAAAGAGATCTAAAAGACACATCAAGTTTTTTTAAAAATGAGCAAGACTGAACTATCATGACTCTCATGGGTCAGGCTGGTCATCTGGGTGATAAAACCATAAAGAGATTGCAAGGAAATGATTACTATAAAAGTCAGGCTGGCATTTGCTTTTGGAGGGACAAAAGAGAATATGACCAGGGCTGGGTATGTGAAGGCACTTTGTGGAGTGGCTGGCCAAATGCTGTTTCTTGCCTGGAGGGATGGTTATAGGAGTGTTTGTCTTACAGTAAGTCACTAAAGTGTATATTTGCTTTGTGTGGGTTTTGGTATCTATATTTCATTTTATAATAAAAAAGATTTATTAAAAAGAAGTATTAAGAAAATCTAGGCATATTAACAGAGAAAGAGCTAACTGCTGGAGGGGGTCACAAGGTATAGAGAGGAAAGGGTCCCAGCAGCAGATCAGCTGGGAACAGGTGTCTCATGAAGGCTTTCTGTTTCAAAGAACTTCCCCTGTTTAAGGTAAAAGACTGCATCTATAACGTTCTGATTAAAATTTGCCTTATAACACTTCCAAGAATCTCCTAAAGCTTACAGCAAATGGTGTGCTCCAAAATATTCCAAAGGCAATCTCAGGGCAAAAATGTCCTCTCGGGTGCCTACTGGAACTGCCAAAATCTGTTAGATACTGGGTTCTTACAGACATGAGAGTCTTTGCTTGATTCAAAGTCCTAGCATTCAGCTTACCCACTCTGAGTTCCCAGAATTAGCCAAGGAAAGGATACCCTTTACTCTCTTCTTTACTCGCCCCTCTCCCCCATGCAAGCTATTAGCAACAGGAGATTAAGAGAGCAAATGAACAGAATTTTTCCCCCAAACTTTAGCAGTCCTCAGGTCTAACGGAACTCTCATACCCAAGGTGCTGTTACAGCTTTAGCAACGTGAGTTCAGGAACTAAGTGAAGAAATGCAGGCTCCCAAGGTCAGCACCCATTCTGAGCTGTGGGGACGGGGCATTGGAGCAGTGGGTCTCTTGCCTTTCTGGCATCAGAGCCACGGGATAAGACATACACCTAGCCCACCATCTGTGTGGCCAACCCCAAAAACCCAGGTCTTCCCTGGGGTGGGGGGCAGTCTCCACACAGTGACTGTCAGGAAGCTGTCCCCACTCTTAGACAACATGCCTCACACAAAGACTCTATAAACTGGAGGGCACATTTGCCACCACTAAGATGGGCACTGGGTGGCACGAGCCAGTGATGAAAGATACATTTCTCTAGGATACGTCTGAAAACTGTCCACCTTTTTTCCTTTACAAAACAGCACATCAGAGTTATCTTCTCAACTTGAGAAGCTCAGTTCCATGGATTTTGAATGTCTACCTTCCTAACTTTGAAAGGTGAATTATATCTGAAATAATCCTAGGACTTTTGTCATGAAGCAGACAGTGGCTGGCTGGAGAGGAAACAGCCTTGGAGAATCCACAGGCAATGAGGGAGTTTGTAGCAGGTTTATGGAGGGGTGATGCGCTATAGCCACTCAGAGCATACATAAGCGGGACAAGTGAACTTCCACAGTGCAAAGCCCAGTGTGGCCAGGCACCTGCGGGCTTACTTAACCTCCCCAAACCTCAATTCCTCATCTGTAAACACGGATTAACACTCATCCCCTTCTCCTGACCAGCTCTGAAGTACTCCATAAATGCGTGTCATTATTGCCATTATGGTGGTGAACATTTCCAGAAACGTGAAGAATTCTCTATTTGGTGGACACCTTCGAGGTTTGAATGAACGATGCTGTCTCTAAAGTAAGTTGTGCTATTTTTCTAAATCCATGACCCTTCCCATTAAAAAGTCACTACTAGGAGTAATGAAGCCTATGTGGTTTTCAACACCTCCCCCATCTTCTGTTTTTCTCCCCACTCCTCATCATGGGTGGTTAGCTTTAATTCCAATAAAACCTGGTTTTATCATTCTCAGGAATAGAGAGGGCCTTAGCTACACAGCTTCTAAAATGTGGGAGTCTGGGGCCAGGGAGGGTGCTGCCTGCCCACTCATCATGCCCTCTCCCTTCTTCCTATTGGCACAGCCAACCTCCCACAGTGGCATTTTCCCCTAATGACTGCTACTTACTTTCACAATTTCCCTTGTAGCCATCACTCACTTCTGCCCTATGAAGCCTGAAAAGACTTCAGGAAAGATTCTACCCCTGGACAGAAAGCATGGACACTGCAGGAGAATAGATTCATCATTGCCCTCCACCCTCCATATACACACACACATTTTGTGCATTTGGATGGGGTTGGGAACAATGTGCAATACTCGGTGCTGAGGACACCCTTTTCTGCCCATGAGGCAGCAAGTCTGCTGAAGGAAAGGTAACATGCTAACAATGGGAGAGTGGAAGGATGGGAAGAACTTGGTCCCTGGTGATAACTGTTTGAGCCACTGGTTCAGCCTTGGATTGGACCAACCACAGACTGCCCCTCACTCAAGATAATTTAATGACTTTACTGTTCAAACCTGTTTGTTGGGTGTTCTCTTACCTGCCACCTACAGTATCCTGATTGTTATGGCCTGCATTGTGCCCCCCTCCCAAATTCAAATGTTGAAGCCTGAACCTCCAGTACCTCAAAACAGGACTGTATTTGGAGATAGGATCTTTAAAGACATGATTCAACTAAAATGAGGCCGTTAGGGAAAGCCCTAAGACAAAATGACTGGTGTCTTTATAAGAAGAAAATTGGACACACAGACATGAAGGGCACACACACAGAAGAAGTTGAGAGCATTTGTACCCTGCAGGTCTGAGCCACAAGAAATAATAAAGGAAGTTCTTCAGGCTGAGAGACAAGAAAATACCCAGATGGAAATGGGCCTATGCTAAAGAATCAAGACCCCAAATATTGTGAATAAGTAGATAAGTAGGAAAAAACCTCACCTTTTTCTCATGTTTTAATTTTTTCAAAATAGTTGTTTAAAGTGAAAACTAGTAACTGCAAATTCAGAGCACTCCATAGTAGATGTAAACTGTACGATGCTAACGGAAAGACTATCATTGTAATACCCTTTCATTGTTAGAGAGAGAATTCTGTCCCCCAACACATTCATATTTGGAAGCCTCAACCTCCAATGTGACCTTATTCAGAGATAGGCCCTTTAGAGAGATAATTATGGTGAAATGAGATCACAAGGGTGGGGCCCGTGTCCTTATATAAAGAGAGAGAAACACTAGGGATGCCCTCACAGAGAAAAGGCCAGGGAAGGAAATTATAGAAGGTAGCCCTTTGCAAGCCACAGAGAGAGGCTTTGGGGGAAACCAAACTTGCTGACACCTTAAGCTTGGCCTTCCATCCTCCAGAGCTGGGAGAAGTATAGATCTGCTGTTAAAGCCGTCAGTCTGAGCTTCACCAATATAATGATAGAGCACGCTATTTATTAGGACTGTATAAACAGTAAGGGCAACCATAAAAGGCAACAGAACTTACAACAGATGGATGGAAGGTAAATTTGGGGTAGATGTGCCTGGAGGGAGCTCAGGTGTGCCCCCACCATCCATCTCCACAAGTCACTTCCCAAATTCTTACAACTGACCCTTTCCAAACTGAAAGGCTCAAAGCACCCCTGTCCCCCCCCAGGGTGCTGCAGGATGACTGCCTAGAGAGGGGGGCTCAAGCATGACTCAGAGGAGTCCCTTTATATCCTTGTTGATCTCTGGTAGAATATTTAAACCTCAAGGGAAAGACAGAGGCTCCTACTAAAATGGCTATTATGTATCATCAGAAGCAAACTTCTAATATGCCCCATGGCTCTTACCAGAGTGATAAAGGAAGAAGTGACCAGAATTCAGAAATAGGGAAGAAAGTCTCAAGCACTGGCCCAACTCAAAATGAAAAAAAAAAAAAAAAAAAGGAAAAAGAAAAAGAATTTGAAAAAAGAAGGGGGAGGAGGAAGAAGAAGGAGGAAGTGGAGAAAGTTACAGCAAGGTGGCTTCAAGGAAAGAAACTGTGTTCTCCATCTTGCCATTGCCCACCATTTTGAAATGAGAGGGGCACCCCAAGAAGAGGACAGCCCCAGAAGGGTTGGGACCTCGGGACAGGGAGGGGACCTAGGGCAGCACTCACTGGACACTCAGTGACCAAGTCTTAGGCCTTGCGCTCTTCCCATCGTCTGCCACTCTTGAAAAAGGGGTGCCCATCCCATCTACAAAGCCACAGGAGATGGCCTCCAGGCAGCCAGCACCAGCCAATGACATCAGCAGAGCTGGTAATTGGTAATCTAGATTTTTAACTAACGAACCGTGAGCTGATTCCCTGGGGTCCCTGCTTCATGGCTCTCAATTCCTGGATATACTCATGGGACACCACTCTGATTGTTGATGGTTATTTCTTCATTTCTGACCTCACCATTGGTCAACATTCCTCCAATCTGGCGAGGACCTACTAGAAAAAACACTTTGTTGTTTCTTAGGATGGGTGAACAGGTGTTCATTTTGAGCGAGTTCATTTTAATCTTTAAACTTTTAAAACCACTCTGTACTTTCAAGAAATCTGCTCTTTCCACTGCCAAAACCACCCCGGGTTCCCACAAAAACAAACAAAAAACAACCCTACAGATCAACTGTTGCCTGAATAGTCTTCTTAGAGAACAAGACATTAAAACTGGTCTCCCAGGCTAGGGGTTTAGAATTTGCTATGCAATAGTCAAGGTTGGCGAGCGGGGTCGGGGGGGTGGGGGGGGTTCAGAAATACAGAGTCCCAGGCCCAGCTCTGGTAGTAGAGGCCAGGAACCTGTATCTTTGGTATCAAGGGTCCCAGGGGATCCTGACCTGCGGTTAGGTGGGGAGTTCTGGCCCCTGATGGGCCCTGCACTACAGTAGCATGCTGGAAAAGTTCACGGCTTTATTTGGTCTATCACCTTTGTGGCTGCCCAGATACTAGTGCATTCAAACCATCCCACTTGGGCACAAAGGCCAGGGACTCCCAGAGCTCCTGCCTGCTCAGAAGGCTCCCCATTGACACATAGTATCTGACAGCCTGAGCTTTCCAGGTCAGAGAAGCCAAGGAGCAAAAGAGTGCCACACAGAGGGGAGGTCTGAGCCCGCTCACCTGTCTCAGGTACACTCTGTGAGTTCCTGGGAGCCTGTCCTATCACCTAGGCAGCAAGGGATTCCAGCACTGAAATCAGGACTGCTCTGCCCTTGGGAAGTGATAACATGGAATCAAACACCAGCCTTTCCTAGAAAATTACCTCATCTTTTTAAAGAGAGAAGAGGGGTGCCTGGGTGGCTCAGTCAGTTAAGTGTCTGCTTCGGCTCAGGTCATGACCCTGGGGTCCTGGGATTGAGCCCCTCATCAGGCTCTCCACTCAGTGGGGACTCTGCCTCTCCCTCTCTCTCTCACTCTGTGCTCTCTCTCTCAAATAAATAGATAAAATTTTTTAAAAAAAAAGAAGAAAGAGAGAAGAAAGAAACACAAAGGAGTTATTTCCTGATTGCTGACTGGTGGAACCAGTCCAAAACTTATTCCTTAAAGGTTTGGATCATCAAAGATGGTTTTGAAGTCCTCGACCTATTGCCAACGTGGCATCTGCCGATTTTCTCAGAAGACTGGCATCTCTGCAGAATTCCTTAGTCACGTGTGTGTGTGTATGTGTGTGTATGTGTGTGTGTGTGTGTGTGTGTGTGTGTGTGTGTGTGTATGTGTGTGAGAGACTGAGAGAGAGAGAGCCTGGACACAGTCAGCTCAAGCTCTTGAACTAGGGAAGGATGAAGAGAGTTAGGTCTTCACAAACACACACCACAACCCCTGCCTCCTTCATTTTGGTATTTTGGTTGACAGTCATATTGTAAGAAACTTTTTTTTAGTGCTCAGGAGTGAAGAAGGTTGACTCATTTCAAATCTACACGACGGTATTTCATACCCAAGAGAGAGAGAGAGAGAGAGAGAAGAGTGTGCCCAGCAGACCCTGACCCAGTGGAACCATGAAGAGGCATTTCTACCCTCTGGAAATCTCATAGCTTCTGGCCGAGGACATGCTAGGCCAGGTCCCCCTGTGACACTGAGGACAGCTGAGACATACCTGCCTGTCTGTTTTGGATAATTGGGTTTCATCCAATACTTGCTTTAAACAAGGGTCCCCAGAGGTGAAAGGCCAACCCATTGCTCACATCTTAGCTGCAACAGGTTTTTTAAAAAAGCTTTCCTCTTGGGGCGCCTGTGTGGCTCCCTCAGTTGAGCATCCGACTCTTGATTTCAGCTCAGGTTATGATGTCAGGGTTTTGAGATCGAGCCCCCCTGCCCCCCACCCCTGGTTGTGTGCGTGGAGCCTGCAGAAGACTCTCTCCCTCCCTCTCCCTCTTGCCCCTGCATTCTTTCTTTCTAGGAAGGAAGGAAGGAAGGAAGGAGGGAGGGAGGGAAGGAAGGAAGAAACACTTCCCTCACGCACAGGGAGGCTCCCAGGATGCTGTGGCTTGCCTCATGCTTAGATACATAAAACCCAGATACCCTGTTCTGGCTCATTTCTCTTTAGAAGCAGCAGCAGCGGCAAGATTTCACTTCATTATCACATGACGCTGCAGCTGGGAATCATTGAAGTTGGGCTATATTCACCCCCTTCTCTGGGCTCCTCTGGCATCATGGAAAAAAGAAAGTTCATGCTAAAAACACATGTGGTACAAGTTATGGCTCTTCCTCTCCCCTCCACTCTGACCCAGTACAAACACCATCCTCTTGAAATGAGTCCAATCTGGCCAATCCGGAGAAGCCCACCCTTTGCTGGCACCTTCTATACATGGACACCAGGAGAGGGACGTTCTGCTTTAATCCACAACACAAAACCCAGGACGTAACTACTATCCCCAGTTTTGAGGAGGAGAAACAGGCTCAGAGCGCTTAAGTGGACTGTCCAAAGTCACACAGCCAGGGTGGCTGGGATGGGAAGAGGTGAATCCTGCAGAGTCATGTGAACCAACCACGTAGTGACTAACCTAGAAGTCATCCTTATTCCCAGTGTTTACAGAAACTACAAGTGGAATTTTGGATTTAATTCCATTCTCTGTTATTAAAGAAACAAGCTTCGATTTGTTTATAAGTCAGTTTGGGGTGCTTAAGCAGAGACCCATTCCTGTGATCCCTCATCCATTTTTTTTTCTTTTTTGGTGAGGCAGATCACTATATGCCTGCTTCCACACCTCGTCACCTCGAGAGAAATATCCCCGAGTTGGTCTATCACCTCTCTTGTTCTAGATATCAGAGTAGACCCTATAAAAACAAAGCTGCCCACCCAGCTTTGCCACTGGTTCCGAACCTCCACTACCTGGTTCCTGAACCATGAATCCTTGCCTCTAGAGAATAAGCAACAACTCTCTAAAAGGACTGGAAACAAAGTGAAAATCCAGGGAAACAAAGTCCTCTGGAATCAGGCTGACGGCAACTATACCCCGGGCTATTTGAAAGGGACATCAGAAGAAAAGTGCTTATTTCCGTTTCTTATCTTTTGAAATAAAAGTATTTTGAAAACGGTTCTTCTATCCTAAGGAAGTGCCTTTACTTCCCTTGGTGAAACTGAAGAATTTTTTTTTTTTTTAAAGATTTTATTTATTTATTTGACAGACAGAGATCACAAGTAGGCAGAGAGACAGGCAGAGAGAGAAGCAGAAAGGAGGAAGCAGGCTCCCTGCTGAGCAGAGAGCCCTTTATGGGGGCTCGATGTGGGGATCGATGTGGGGCTTGATCCCAGAGTCCTGGGATCATGACCTGAGCCGAAGGCAGAGGCTTTAACCCACTGAGCCACCCAGGTGCCCTGAAACTGATGAATTCTAAACCTACTTTTGCCACTGCCGACCTACCTGCTGGGGTCCATTCTTACCGACATTTTCCCGGCAAGTTGCCAGCCCTCCTATGAACAGGAAAGGGCTGTGCACACAGCAAGAGCTCTATCAATTTCAGTTGTGTGAACCAATGGTGCGATGCCCCCCATCCCCTGCCCCAACCCCCACCTGCAAGCTGAAAGAGGGGATACACCCCCAGGTTTGTATAACAACAGACGTTATGGTCTTAAATCCATAGGCCAGATGGTTTCTCAGGTTCCTGAATGCCTCTTGTTTCTAGAATTATGTATCTACCCTCCACCTGTAGCTCATTTCCTCTTCTTACTCCAAAATGTCAAAAGCAAACAGGTGTCCACTAGATACTATTTTATCTCACTTATGTTTTGCAACAAGGTTCACTGAAAACTTTTTTTTTTTTTACCCTCAAAAAAGCACCCACTTTTAGCTGTTGGTAAGCACCACTCACGGAGAAGAATCTAGAAACTTCAGTCAGTTCAGACTCCAGGGCCAGAATCATCAAAACCAGGGACAGGAGAGCTGAAAGGAAACTGTTACCCACAGGGAAACATAAAGGTTGGGGTTTTAAAAGCTCCTTTTTAATATGTTTGTTGAGTTCTTACTGTGTGCATTTGGTATTAGAAGCAGGATGTGGGCAGCGTGAGGAGGGGCGAGGCGAAAAAAGTTAATCTAGCCCCACACACAGCGCCTTCCGTCAACTTCTGTCTCAGACCTGAGCTGATTGAGAATGCCAAACGGGTCAAGGGTCCACTTTCTTTTTTTTTTTAACCTAGGCTGGCCCCTGTACACGGGCCCAGGGCCCAAGTCAGTGTTCCTAGGACTGGGGTTGCCCTGGCTTTTGTCTCTGTGAGAAAATAGGTGGCCCTCACTTGTTCTCACTGATCCTCCCCTGTCTCCCAAAGTTTCCCCCATGTTTCATCTCTTCAATGTGAGCAAACCTGGAGGGGGTGGGGAACAGATTCTTCTGAGAGGTGTGTCAGCAATCTTCAAGAAGCAAATATCTTCATTCTGAAAGGCTGTCCCAAGCAGAAGAGGATTAACTGGACCCACGAACTTCGAGATCTCCCTAGTGCCCAGGACGGTGGAGACTCAAAAGCAAAGAGCAACTATCTGAAATTCCCACAGCCAGAAACCATCTAGAAATTGGCCCCTCCTCCCATATGGCATTTCCTAACGAGTGCTGTTTGGATGCAATCATTTCTCTCCACACACCCTTTCCTCCAGTTTCAACAGAATGAAGAACTGCAGAGAATAGGCCTCAGAAAACTCTTCTGGTGGGGGGCGTGCTCGCCCTCAGCTTCTCAGCCATTCTGTCAGGAGCCCTGATGGGTCTGCACTCACAAGACCATTCTACCAAGATGAACACTGTAACTGGCAACAGAGTCAGAAAAGTAAAACTAAGGGACAATGAAGATGAGATTTTCCAGCTCAAGCCACCCCATATCATTGAATTTAAGCACAGGACACCAAAAGGTGCAAGAGATTAAAATCTCCCTCAAAGAACAACATTTCAGAGTCCACTCATCAGAACAACTACGCTTCCGGGGGACCCTTCTCAGATGCAGTGATTTCCCAATGATTCTTAAGTTATTCGATAATCTAGCTGAATATAATAGCTTATAAGGCCTACATCTGTTCATGCAAAAATGGTGAATATGAAAAAGTCAACATCTAAAGCATTCACATTTTACAGGGAGGTAGGTGGTATCCACTTCCCGAAACTATTTACTCAAATAACAGGTAGAAACTCAAAAGGTGGGCCAGGGGTCGGGGCGGCAAGTAATATGCACCAAGGGAACAGCCATCCAAAAACACCTACAAAAAAGCTAATTCTGTTACCAGCTAGAAAATTAGCAATAACTTGCTGACTTAACTCCCCATGTCAGATCTAATTAGAAGGTGGCAATAAATGTTTCCAGGTGTTTAATTAAGTGTGATAATTATTTCTTTCCTTTAAGAGAGATGGAGTCATATGTTTACATTTCACAGCATAATGTTTCCTTAGTTAAAACACTGTGGAAACACTTTTGTGTAACACAGGATTGAAACCAGGATAAAAATATCTGCTGTGATAAGCAGCACTTAAAGTGATTTATCAGCACTTGCTTTCACATGCCAACGTACAATGGCAACGTAAAGGCTGCTCTGTTCTGGTGATTTCCTTTAGCCACACATCTTTCTGGCCCCCCCCACCCCGCCCCACCCCGTGCACCTCATTGAAAGATTTCTATTTGATGTGTCATTTAATTATCAGCATGTCTTAAATGAATTGTCAAGGAAGTGGGGACATTTTGTGGGGATCTCTACTTTCACAGTAAGAACACAGCAAGAGTACAATGAGATACAGAAGAATCCCGAGACTATCAGAAGTGAATGGAACCTCCTCAGCAACCAGGGAATCATTTTAGGGATGGATTCAAGTACAGTGTCGCTATCAATTAACCTTTTTCATTTTTCATTTATTTTTTTAAAAAGATTTTATTTATTTGACAGAGCTCACAAGTAGGCAGAGAGAGAGAGGGAAGCAGACTCCCTGCTGAGCAGAGAGCCTGATGCGGGACTCGATCCCAGCACCCTGAGATCATGACCTGAGCCGAAGGCCGAGGCTTAACCCACTGAGCCACCCAGGCGCCCCTAACCTTTTCTTAAATGCAGAAATGTACTCTCATTGAGATAGTACTGACCCCCCGCCCCCCCCCCCCATAAAAGAATTTACACAGGGATGTAAGTAACTCAAGGATTTTGTTGTTCCAGAGCTGGGCTCTCAACTCCTGTCCCCTTCCTTCCACCATCCCGCAGGGTCCTGCTCTAACTACCGCTGTGTTTTAGGAAATCAGTTGGCGCTAGCATTACCGTGTCACTGAATGAATGCACACCCTTTTAGGTGTCAAAGATTGGTTCGTCAGCCGGGGGGTCTTGAACATGCCTATCAGCTTCCCTGGGTCCCAAGAGGCTCATCAGGTGTCCCTCCATCAGGTGCTTAAGGCTCTAGTGTCACCGGAGCGCGCGCAAAGACACCCCCCCCCACACACACACAAAACTTTCTTCTGCAAAGGCAGCCTCCACCGAACGACGGAGGCAAACACCCTAGGGCGTCCGTTTTACCACGCGGGGCTGGATTACAATCTCAGGCCGGCATCGCGGTCTGCAATCTGGGGCACCGTGATAACCCGGGCAGTCCTCCGGACAGCGTGAGCTGTTACCAGGCGGCGGGACACACAGCGGGCGCCGCGTCTACACAAGGAAGGACGGGATCGCGAGTGGGGCTCAGAGGAGGAGGTGGAAGTGGAGGAAAGGCTCGACCCGAGTCTGTGGTAGGGGCCGCTAGCCGGAGGTCTCAGGCGCCGCGGCGCACAAACTGGAGGAAACTTCGGAGAGTTTCCGGGGCTGTGCGCGCCTGCACACACACTCTTACACACACTCGCTCACATGCACCCACTCACACCCACTCACTCCCGAAAGTCTGAGGCAGCGGAAGGCGCGCCCCTAGGAGCAGCCGGCAGCCTAGTGGCCGGGGAAGCCCCGAGAGGGAGTGTGTGCGAGACCCGCGCGCCAGGAGGCACTTACTCTGAAGAGAGGGCACGGCGGCGCCGGGACCCAGAGGCGAACCTGGTGATCTGACGGTGCGGAGTTCCCTAGCGGCTCGAACGCTCGCGGGCTTCCGCGGATGGATCAGCAGCGCGGGCAAGAGGCGGCGGGAGAAAAAGAGCCACGGGCTGGGGGCGGGGCGGACTAGGCAGAGGCGGGGCGGGAGACGGGGCGCCAGGAGCGGGGCTAAGGGAGGCTCGGAGGACGCTGGGGCGGGGCCAGGAGGACGAGCGGACGGGCCGGGGGCGGGGCCATGAGGAGCTAGGAGTCCAGAGGAGGAACTGAGAGGAGGAGCTAGAAGGGTGGGGGCCGAACGGGCGGTGGCGGAGGGGCCAGGGGCGGGGATAAGGCGGGGCTCGACGGTCGGGGGCGGAGCTGAGAGGAGGAGCTAGGAGTCCCGGGGCAAAGCAGGCTGAGGAGCTGAGAGGCCTAGAAGACTCGGGAGAGGAGGAGCGGCAGGGCTAGCAGAAGGACTTAGGAAGTCAGGGGCTGGAAAGGGGAGCCAGGTATCCTGGGCTGGGCGAACCCAGCCTGACACCGGGGTGGCAAGGCAGGTTCTCCGAAGAAGGCAGAGGAAGACTGGGCAGCGGCGTGGGAGCTGGATCCGGACTGGAAGGAGGGACGTCTGAATGCGAGGGGTCAGGACTGACTTGAGGGACACGTTCGGGCCTCCGTGTCTCCAGTCGCAAAAATGAGATATCAGCCTCATAGTGTGTTGAGACGGTTAAATGGACTCATACATGTTTACTGTGCCTGGCACGAAACAGGCCTGCATGACTGTTACCGACTGTTGCCATTATTGATTAGAACCATCCACATAAGCCCCTAAATCCCACTTTTTTTTTTTTTTCTTTTTCAGCTTCTACAGGCCTCAAGTCTACCTGGCAATGTCTGACGCATTCATGATTCCTGGTTGCCATTCACGGAGATTGCAGGGCTTCCTTTCTCAGGTGAAGACTCATTGGCTCCTGGGAAGACAGTCTGGTCTCACTCACTTCTCAGGCATTCACTGTGACTGCTCCTGCCTGTGGGGTCGAAGGCTAGCTCTCCCCGGGGGTGGGGCAGAATCTGCCTTCCTTCTGCGGAGGAGCCCCGACCCGGGGTAGAGGTTCATGAAGGTGCTGACCTTCGTGGGAGTACAATGAATCCATTCATACCATAAACATCCATTAAACACCCACCTGTAGTGGCTCTGTGCAGAGGGCTGTTAATAATAATATTAGCAAAACTTAGTATGGGCAGGTCACCGTCCTAATCCTCACAACAGCCTATAATGTTGATCTTATAGTTACCTTAATTTTACAAAGGAAAATGGAGGCATAGTGAAGTAAAATATCCTGCCCAAAGTTATGCATTTAGGGAGTGGCCCAGTATGGCTGGGAGACAGGTAATTAAACACTTTGTAGGTGAAGTAGACCAGAAAATCCCAACACATTTGTGTTCAATGCCCCAAATAAGAATATGCACAAGGTTCATGGTGTTTAGAAAAGAACACTATCCTGTGGTTATCTATGGGAGGGGGGGTGTCAGGAAGACCATCCTGAATGAGGTGATGTCTGAGTTGGGTTTGGAATTAGGAATAGGAGTTTCAGGAGCATCTACAGGTGGAGAAATGGGCACAGTCAACATTTTTCAAGCATTCAGAAGGGTTGGGAAAAGTAGAGTATAGATTGGAATGAAGCTAAAATAACAAAATCTAAGTGTGTGTGTGTGTGTGTGTGTGTGTGTTCTCACTGTAGGAGCTAAACAGCATTAATTTGACCCTTGGTTAGTAGAAAGCCAGAAGGATTTTAATCATGGAGGACATGTCAATTGTTGTTCCAGAAAGGTTATTCTGAAAAACAGCAAAGAGAATGCCAGAGCCAGGAAACTTGATTATGAAGTTACTGAAATATGACAGGTTGGGATACTGTGGTAGGCAGAATACTGAATCTGGGATGGATGTCCACTCCCTAATCCCTGGAACACTTTGCAGATGTCCTTATGTGTAAAGACAATGAGATGGGGAGCTTATGCTGGATTATTTGAGTGGGTCTAATCTAATCGTGTGAGTCTGTAAAGTGAAAGACTAGGTCAAAGAGATTCAAAATATGAGAGGAACTGGACCTAGTTCAAGGAATGGGTGGCTTCTAAAAGTTGGAAATGGATCTCAGCCAACAAAAAGTGGGAATCTCAGTCCTATAGCCACAAGGAAGCGAACTCTGCCAATAACCCAACCAAGCAGGGGAAAGGGAATCCTCCCTTAGAGCCTACAGATGGGAACTCAGCTCTTGAGGTGACACTCTGATTTTATCCTGTTGAGACCCACACTGGAATTCTGACCTACAGTACTGTAAAATAATAAATTTATTTATTTAAAAACCTTATGTTGGTGGTAATTTGTTGTGACAGTAATAGGAAACTCATACAGATGCTGAAGGCCTAAACTAAGTGGTTGGAAAGAAGGTGGCTCAGGCAGGCCCTGGAGATTGATGGGATGTGGGGGTTGAGGGAATGAGAGTCATCTAGGTTGATTCATAGGGTTTCTGGTTTGGCAGGCTCAGTCTTTGGTGGTGCCACCTATTAGAGGGAGGGACAAAGTCATTTACTTTCTAAATACTTTTTGACCCTGCAGTGGTACAACTAAATTAGGATTAACAGAGTTTGTACACTCCCATCCTTCCCCACCCCCAAATAATTAGAAATGATTCCTGCCTGATTGCCCATGGGCAGTCATATTTGTCACCACCAACTGAGAATTGTGGTAATCTATCTGCCAGGTGTAAACTGGACGACTTGGACAACACACCTGGCTTCTGCTGAGATAGGAGTAGGCCACTGTATGCATGACTGCTGTGAGAGTCAGCCAAGAGGTCATGGTGCCTCCAAACTCTGCTCCGGGAACTGTCCCCATTGCTTCACTCCTGTCTCCCTTGTTTCCAGCTGCACCCTAAAACAGCACTGCCCAGGGCCCCTTCTATCTTTTTCACTGTTCTACAATCTATCTTCAACATTCTTTTTTTTTTTTTAAACATATTTATTTATTTGACAGAGACAGAGAGAGAAAGCATGATCAGGGGGAGTGACAGAGGGAGAAGCAGACTTCCTGCTGAGCAAAGTACCCAACATGGGGGTTCCATCCCGAGACCTTGGGATCATGACCTGAGCCAAAGGCAGACACTTAACGGCTGAGCCACTCGGGTGCTCCTGTTTTCAACATTCTACACCTGGACTAGTCTCTTATCCTTGGCTTAATTTTTGACTCTTCCCTTGCATCACATACACTTGCATTTCTCCCAGCTTCCTCTCCTACCCAGGCTAACGCCAACAACCAACACTTCAGCCACTTACTGCTAGTGCCTCCTCCTATTCCTTTACCTCATTGTTCTTTCCTTATACTCACCTGGCAAATTTCCAACCAACCATATTTTCGATAGAGACTCAAGAAGAACCCAAAAAGGTGACACTTAATTCTCTACAGACACATGATCTCTAATCTCAGCTACGTCTGTGTGCCACCTAGATACCCTCCTGCATCACAAGTGGTATGAAGGGGGTTCAATTTTTACCTCTTTCCTTGAGACATCTTTCCCACCCCTTGCCCTTCCTGCTCTCAATATCCCTACCTGCTAATATAAAGTATACAGATAAGCGATAGTTTTCTTGACTTCCTGTTGGAGCTAGCAAAAATACCATCTACATCCACTCATCGTGGTTTCCTTTCCTCTCATCCCAGAGGATCAGAGTAAACCCTCTCACCAGTTCTTGGGGCCCCCCAGAACCCTTGCTTCTATCTTACATGGGCTGCATTCAGTTTAATATCCCTTCTGTCTCTCTTTTTGTAAAGTTTTCATTTATTTATTTATGAGAGAGAGAACAAGCAGGGGAGGTGGGGGAAGCAGACTTCCTGCTGAGCAGGGAGCCCCATGCAGGACTCGATCTCAGCATCCCAGGATCATGTCCTGAGCCGAAGGCAGCCTCTTAAACCCACTGAGTCACCCAGGTGTCTCTCCCTTTTGTCCTCAACCTCTCAAGTTCTATACTTTCCTTGCAAAACTTTCGGGGAGCCTGAGTGGGTGACTCAGTTGGTTAAGTGACCAACTCTTGGTTTCCACTCAGGTCATGATCTCAGGATCATGAGATGGAGTCCCATGTCAGGTTCCCTGCTGAGTGTGAGGTCTGCTTGGGATTCTCCTTCTCCCTCAGCTCCTGCCCCATTTGCACACTCTCTCGCCCTAAAATAAATCTTTTTAAAATGCTAAAAATAAAAAAATAATGCAAAGTTTAAAATTTTCCATGGACACTGCTACCTTCACTCACTACAACCCACTTTACTAGGGCCATCTAGACCTGAGAGGCCACAGGTGCTGCTCATAGAAACATGCAGACTGGCCATCATCTCAGGGCTTATTTAAGGGAGCTAGGGAAGGAAAGGGACTCTACAATCTCAGGCAACTTGCATTACTGTCTTAAAGAACTATTATTCTTCCACCATATTCAGTGTGGTAATATTTAGAAGTTAGCAAAGATATTAACTTTCTTATCCTACTTGAGCAAATTAACACTTGGATCACTTCATTTTCAAATTAGCTCTTGTGTATTTCCAATGTGGGGTTACAAAAAAAAAAGTATTAGAATCTAGGAAATCTTCTAATCACTAGTCTATTAGTGAGTGGCTACATATATTTTATAAATCCTTGCAGCTGTGTCTGGATTAATGAATCCTCCCAGGCCAAAACTCCCAAGACACAAGACCCAACACCCAACATCCTGTAAATCACACGAAGTAGAGATAGCTGTATCTCCTTTGCCTACCCAAAATACCTCTATGCATGCCTGTTTTTGCTTCTACCCAGCTAAAGGTAGGAACTAACTTTGGACATTTTTTTTTTTTAAGATTTTGAGATAGAGAGCAAGAACGAGAGAGAGAGAGAGAAAGAGCACGAGCAGGGGGATAGGGTAGAGGGAGAGAGAGAGAAGGACTGCCTGCTAAGCAGGGAGCCCAATGTGGGGCTCGATCCCAGGACCCTGGGATCATGACCTGAGCTGAAGGCAGACGCTTAACCAACTGAGCCACCCGGATGCCCCTAAACATATTTGTAAGTTTTAAAATAATCTTCTGATTCTGTTTCTCCTGTACTCTTTGAAGCCTCGACTGTACTTACTGAACAGCAGGGGTTTTGTTTTGTTTTGTTTTTTTAATGCAAGCAAAAAACTACATGATACCATGATATGTGCAATAAAAATGTATGCACACATACTCTGGGAGGAGAGTGGAAGTGGCTCATATTCCCTGGATGAATGGGGAAGATTTCACAAAGGACCTTCCATCCAAAAAGGATGAACTGGAGTTTTCCAGCAGAGAGAAGGGCACTCTGGGAAGTGTGGAGAGAGAAAAGGATAATCAGGTCTCACATTTTCCAGCAGGCTAAAAACACTGAAACAAGGCTGTGCCCATTAAACACAGCCAAGGGAAATGCCCATGTAGCCTTTGTGCTTTAAACACATTTTCATGGAAGTCTGTTAATGAATGTGCCTGATTCCAATCATGGCTGTAACTTCACCACCCTCCCAACTGATTATCTGATGGCCCGCTGCTTCACCTCTTTCCGGGTCTTTTTCTCTTCCCAGAGCATTATCATAACGTGTAACCTTGTCCTTAATGTAACCATATGAGTAAAGGGTATATACATTTTTCCAAATAAAGGTGAAAATTACGTTGGGTAGGAGAATTGTTCAATGTCAGACAAACCAGAAACCCGAGGATAGAATAAAAATTTGGGGATCAATGATCTTTCCTATGACTTACATAGACCACACCCCCCACTGATAGCTAGTACAGGTCACTGGTGATTACACCTTCATCGTAGAGTATTTTTAACTCTTTATTCAGAATTACTTACTCCTATGATAACCGTCACTAAAACGCACCTCCTCTGAAGAAAGCTTGCTAGAACTATTGCCTCCATCAAAGGGTTACTTTATCCACAATCTTAGACAATTCCGTCAACCACCCCCCCAATGAAAATGAGTTGTCTCCATGTTTCCAGATGTTCAACCTTTGAGCTATAGAAATTAAAGTGCTGCCCTATAGTTATTCTTCCATGGTTGCCCACTGGACTCCTTGTCTATGTGGCTTCTTTATTTTCTTCTTTTCAACTATCTCAAATCTCACTTGAGCCTATCCCAAATACTACAAAGCTTAGTTTTGTTTTGTCTTGTCTTTGTGTAATTCTGCTTTGAAAAGATGTTTTTCTACAAATACGGTCTAAAGCCCCTGGAGTTCTCCTGTGTACTTACCCATGAAATGATAATCTAAATTGGCAACCCTGCACTTACTTGATTTTAAACCAGGAAGGCTCCCAGCATGGCACCCTCATCTGGTGGGCTCTTTTTCTCCTGTAACAGCCTCTCCCTTTTCTCTCCAAATATCAACCTTCAGATTTAAAGAATTGTTGGACTAGCTCCTTCTATGTGTAGGGTGTGTGTGTGTGTGTGTGTGTGCACGCGCGCACGCACGCACACACATGGGTCTATCTCTCTTCCTAACAATGGCCTCATATCTTTTTAAATTATACAAAATTGTAGTGAATATAAATTGTCTTGTAATAAGAGACATGGCCAACATTGTGTTAAGTCCTTTTGTTGAGATCTCAGAAAAATTTAAGGATGTACCATGCAGACCCTTTTCAAGAGATACTAGAATTTCTAAGAATCTTAATATGGTATACCACAACAACCTTGCAGGTAGCTCAAAGTTACTGAAAGCCCATGTCAGAAAAAATGTATGAGTGTGGCATTTTTCTTAGTGGATTAAGTGAAGTTAATACAGGAGAAACACAGCAAGTTTTTAAAAGCCATTTTACTAGACTGAACTGTAAGGGATAGGGATAGCACAAAATGTAGAGGACTTTGAACCCTGAAACAGTTCTTGCCAAGAAACAGGCTGATATTCTTTTCAGTTAAAGACATGGGCCACTTTTACAGAAAAAAGCTCACTCAGAGTGTGAAAGAAAAAACAGCCCAAGGGTGGAGCCAAGAGTTGTGGAGAATTAATTCGAGGATTACTCAAGGGACTGGTGACTTCTCAGCTAAACTTCAGAATCTTTATGGACCAGGTACTACTGTGTGACTCCTATTTGCCCTCTTTTAGAGTGGGAGATAGTCATATATCTCTGTCTCACAACTGTGTGTTTGGTGTGTGCAAGGCATGTAACTTGTCCCCCTAGTTCATAGGTCTTTATAGACTGAGAGGTACTCTACACAAGGAACCTCACCCAAGGAGCCAAATATACACTTGGACCTGATTTTGATAATGGGATCCTGGTGCTCAAGCCTCACAAGGAAGCAATTAACAGGATGAAATACTGGAGTTTTGGGGAGTACTGTATATGTGGGAAGGGATGTAGATTATAAAATGATTCAACACTTAACTGGGGCTGATGTACTGTATTGCTCAAATTCTGTCACACAGGTCATACCTACACAGGGTGGACAATTATGCAAGGGTAAAACATCTTTACTGTGGAAAGAAAAGGATTGTCACACAAATTATTTCTGTCACCTATCTGTATTTGCGGTGGGAGAACCTAAGAAATAAGTTCTTACTCCCAGGAGCCTTGTGAAACAATGTGACACTCTGACTGCATGAGCTCCTTCAATTATTGGCCTTAGATACACAGGAGACAAGCAAGCAGCAGGGGGCACATGTCATGAAAAACTGAAATACAGACTATAGCAAAAGATACACATCTCTAGAAGACATTAAGTAATATATGTTCAACTTTTTCCAAGTAGTCCAAAGGGCAACATTTTAAACCTACTTAAATAAATATCAAGCAACAAAATAGCTCAATCCAAAAAGTCTTCTTGACAAGTCCACTTCATTCAACAGAGCAGTTCTCAGTCGTTAAGTACTATGTGGTTTAAAGATATCTTCTCTGTCTCTTTGGTATCCTATTACTCAGCGGGGTTTAAAGGAGTTTGAAAAAGTATTAGCTCATTCTTCCCTTCTCCCAAGTTATAGTTTTGTGTATTTCTCCATACATATTTGTCTGTATATAAATATAGGACTGAAAAACCTGAAACAATATAAGAGATATTTACCTTTAACTTTGTAATTTTTCTTACTAACCTATTTTCGGATCAACAGATACAATTCTGGCATTCCTTTAGTGTTGAGAGAATATTCAATTCCAGGGATGTCTGACAATTTATTTAACCATTTACCAACCATTAACATTTAGATTTCTAGTTTTTTTTTTCCCCTCCAGATAGCTCAATAAACATCTATGTACACATATTTATGTGCACAGGTGCTTTTATCTTTATAGGATAATTTCTCAAAAGTAAGACTGCTTAATGAAAGTACATATATTCAAACTTGACATACATCTAGGTGACTCTGGCAACTTACTCCTACCAGCAGTGTTTCAGGGTGCCTGTGTCCTTCCAGCTTTAGCAAACTGATGTTGTTCCTTGACGTTATACCAATCTGACAGATGACACGTGGTATCACATAATTGCTTTTTTTCTTTTTTTAACATTCCTTTAGCCATAAGGATGAGCATACTTTATACTTTCTGACTTTTTCAATGTCCTGTTCTATGGATTGATTTCTCCAACAATTTCAAATTCTCTTTGCATATATGGACATTAATAAATTTCCTATTACTATACAAATTCTTATTTGTATAATATCATGTATACATAAGAACTATACAAGTTCTTATGTATAAGAACTTATTACAAGTTCTTATAGTCTACCTGTTCTTTTAACTTGATGATGGTCCCCTTCCATGCCATTATATCTTTTTGTTTGGTGAAATAGGTCTGGCTTTTCAACCCTGTTAAAAAGATCATCACCACTTTAAGATTGTATAAGGATTTTCTTATAGTGAGCATCTTTGTATTGTACTCTGTTGAGACCAGTGTGAGAAAATTCTTGCAATTTTTAAAGTAATTTTTTAAAAAAGGAGAAATCAATTTGGATAAAGCAAAGAGAACAAGAAAGGGGGGTGGACTTGACTGTCCCATGATTCTACATAAGAAAAATCCTCCATTTCAGAAAATGAGACTTGCAATGTTGTAAACTTTTCTGTCATTACAAAGCCACATTCTAAGAAAATGCACAATTTAAAAAACGTATGTATTTTGTTGTACCCATTTCATTAATGTGGATAAAATTCTACATGTATATACACCACTTTATATTTAAATATACATTTCAACTTTTTATTCTCACCTTTTTTGAATAATGTTTATATATCAAGTTAAAAAGATTATAGAGGGACGCCTGGGTGGCTCAGTTAGTTAAGCAGCTGCCTTCGGCTCAGGTCATGATCCCAGCGTCCTGGGATCGAGTCCCACATCGGGCTCCTTGCTTGGCAGGGAGCCTGCTTCTCCCTCTGCCTCGGCCTGCCACTCTGTCTGCGTGTGCTCACTCTCTCTCTAACAAATAAATAAAATCTTTAAAAAAAAAAATAAAAAAAAATAAAATAAAATAAAAAAAAAGATTATAGAAAAGGAAGAATAAGGTGTTCAGGAAAACTACTCAATCCTTCCTATATTTACCAAAGATAAATACAGAAGTTCTCTATTTTAAAATGTCACATATCCTTTAAGTCAACTAAGGTTGCATAAATATTACTTAAAACAATAGCATGCTAAAAAAAAGTCACTGCATGATTGTTTATTTAAAATATTATGACTCTGATGTAAATACATATGGGCTTACATAATTTATTACTCATATAAACCCTCAATTAAAATGCTTGTTTGTCCACAATGCCTTTTTTCTAATAATAAGCATAATAAATTTTCTATCTCATTGAAAGTGTTTAAAGCCTTTTGAATCTTGATTTGTGCAGTTACTGAAAAATAACTTAAGCTGAACTACAGTGCACAGCAGGATCATTTGCGATGCCTCCACAGATCTTTCTGTGGCCAGTCACATACTGTTACTGTTATTGCACAGTTATAGATACAGATTATTATGTGCACATAAACTCTCTACATAATCAACGACAGTGTTTTCACTGCAACTAGCTTAACACATTTAAAATTATGAATACAATTTACAAAATCTTTAACAATATACTTTTAAGATAAAAGTATCCTGAGGATATTACAAAATTCATTTTACCAGCCCTTCATTTCTTTGCTTTGACTCTTTAATTTCCAAGATAATAGTTGTTCATATTTTGTTACATAAAAATGTTTTTATAATTCCTATTAACAAAATATATTTAAGCTACATAGTATATAATTGTCCCTTAAACACTTAGTCCCATCTGCTTCCAGTCTCCTTGGCTAAAATCAAGTATTTATCAAGTTGTCTATAATTTTTAATCAGAAAAGGTATAGCACAAAACAGAAATAGGGTTATTAGCACATTTAAGTTAAAATCATTGTGCATTTTTAATATTTTGGTCATATTTTATAGTAAAATAATGTATTTTGGCAAAAAAATAATAAAATATAAGGTTTAATTTATTTTCTATTAATGGTAGATCTGGCAGGTATCTTACATTTGTAAATATTATCTATTTAATTTGACTTTTCACATTTGTTTCTAAAAACACTGCTATAAGGTGTTCAGAACTTTGAGACTAAAAGCACCTTAAAAAAAAAAAAGGAAGAAGTAAAATGTTTGGTGCTCTAAAATCCTTTGACAATTTTATAAACTTACTTTTAAGTGTCTCATGTGTGCCAACACAGAATCATTATTGCCTGCTAAGACTTATTTGACTCAAGATAATCTTTAAAATTATAATCTTGGATGTCTTCCTGAAATTATTTGAAAATTAGGATGGGAATTTAAAAACTAAAAACCAAAAAACATGGAAAAAGACAGCTGCAAAAAAAATCGCTATTCTAGTGGCAGTAGTTGTTATGGCACAAAAACACATGAAAAGACTTGTAATTTCCTCTGATATATACACAAACTAAGTTCAAATAAGAGGTGTAAGATAAATTACATATATACAAACACACTTGGGCTTCAGGCAGGAAACAGGGAACTTTATGTAATAGGCCACTTGGGTCATACATCACTGAAGTCCCAATGACAGTTTTTAATGAAGATGTTCATTATGTTTTTTATTCTTGCCCAATTATCAATCTATCATTAACAGAAGAAGAGTTTGAGATGTATTATTGTTTTGTATGTATTGTTTGAAAAAAGAAGTAAGGGCATGGTGAATTAAGTGATGACTGATGTCAACTGCCTTTACATAAAGGGTATTTTTACTATTAAGGAAATTCATACAGAGACATCTGCAGAAGAGTTTATCAACAATCAGAACACAAAACTCCTTTAACACTATGACATACTCACTATAACATACTATAAATATGTATTATTACAGTATTACTTATACATTCTACTTTAGGCAATATAGTCTAATTCTGAATGACCTTGTTAATTTTTAAGGCATCAGTGCATCAAGGGCAAAGCTCTGTAAAATAAATATGAAAACAAGAAAGCATTAGCTTATCTGTGGCAGAGACAGTGATCACTGTACATTATATGTGTTGGCCACTTCCATGGAAGAGGGAATAAATTATACATCTTATTGTCAAAATGTTATAGCATAAATTTCACATCATTTTTCAATACTTCATTTAATGGGCTAAACTGATCTGGTAGTATCCTCATTTTCATTGTTCCATCAGCTCCACATGAAAAAATGTGATTTGCTGGCCCTGTCTCAATTTGCATCACTCCAGTTCCAATATTTCTGAAAATGGACTGCCGGGCATGTTCATTGATAAAAGTGTGGAGAAGACCAAAAGTAGATAGACTCCAAATCTGAAAGACATTAGGAACAAAATTAAAAATTGAGGTTGTTGATTACCTTAAAAATCTAAATGAAAAATTTAGACCTGTTTTCTTGTGCAAATAAGGAATTTTCTAAAACAAAGATGGAAAAAAAAACCCTATGTAGGCCTAAGATCATAACTTTTTGACTCTGTGTTGCTATTTTCCAAATCCTTTGATATTATTATTCTTCAAAATCCATCGATTTAGAAAGTATTTTACCTTGCATTTAAGAGAAGAACTTAGGTAGAGGAGGTTAAGTATACAATACTATAGAAACTTGTAGTATTATAGGGACTTTCAGAAAAGCTTGTGCTAATCTGGTTGAACTCAGGATCAGTCAGTTAAGTGACTGCCTTCTACTCAGGTCATGATCTCCAGGCCCTGGGACCCAGCCCGGCATCCGGCTCCTTGCTCAGTGAGGAGTCTGCTTCTCCTCCTCCCTCTCCCTCTGTGTGCTTGCTCACTTGCTCTGTGTCTCAAATACATAAATAAATCCTTAAAAAAAGAGAAAAGAAAAAGAAAAAAAACACAAGCCAATCCCTTCTGTGCACTTCATGTATGTGTAATGTGTGTGTGATGCAAATTAAAATCATACAAAAATACCTGCTGCTACATAATATGTATGTGAAATTATATGTACATAATATGAATGATACCTAAATATCATGATTAACTTTACTGGGAGATAAAAAATGAGAAGCCTCCTATATATAAAATACTTGTTGACTGACAGGCCACATATTTGAATTTTCAGCAGTAAAGTATTTTTCATTTGGGTTAAAGTGCATTTTCCAAAACTTTTGCCAAAACCAATTTACTCTGTTACCCAGGCTCCCCTAATACAGTAATATATTAATAAACAATGAAATTTACCATGGATTAATTTTTTAAAAAAAGAAAAAAAAGAAAAGCTTGTGCTGTATAGTTTATAATGTATACATTTCAACTTTTTATTCTTTTTTATTCTTTATTCTTTTTATTCTTATAATACCCAGCAAAGGATTAGAACCACTGGAATGAGGGCCTCAGAAATGGCAAAACTATGTCTCAACTGCAAGATAAATGATCACAACTTTAGTATACTTAATTTAGTGAGATTTTCTATTTTCAGTCTCTACCAAAATAAATGTGCCTGTTATTGAAGTAAATTACTTACAAAGTAATTTATAAGCATCTTCACTTATGTGAAGGGCCCAAATGCTTTCAGGACATCTATTTTAAGTTTAGGGAAATCCAATTAATTCCTGATTTTTCGACATCACTATTTTTTTAATATTTTTTTCCAATAAATTCTTTAGTTCATACTATTCCAGACAGGATTGTTAAATTGTGACTTCTTTTTTTTTTTTAATTTTTATTTATTTATTTGTTAGAGAGAGAGAGAGCGAGCACAGGCAGACAGAGAGGCAGGCAGAGGCAGAGGGAGAAGCAGGCTCCCTGCCGAGCAAGGAACCCGATGTGGGGCTCGATCCCAGGACGCTGGGATCATGACCTGAGCCGAAGGCAGCCGCTTAACCAACTGAGCCACCCAGGCGTCCCTAAATTGTGACTTCTGAATACTACATGGTAGTATTCAGTAGTATCAAATCTTTTTTTTTACTTGATTAAATAATAAACCTGAGGATCAGAGCACAAACTAATCTGAAGAACTAATGTAAAATATAATACATCTTATTCTAAACTGAAGGTAGTTCAAATAAAAAACGAGCTTCAAACTGAAGGAAAAGAATTCTGTATGGAAGCTGGTGTATATAATTGATTGAAAAGCCTTTTCAAAATTCCAAAATTCTAGATAATTTTTTCTGGCTGGTAATTATGAAAACAATATGCAGGTTCTAACAAAGTAGCCCAACTTATTCTTACTAAATTTTCTCACTAGGGCTTAAAACAATGGATTCTAAGAATGTAGAGTCCTTCAGTGGGTTGTTGGCCATTACAATAACTTATGGACTTCTAAACTGACTTAACCCTGCAGATCTTTCCAAGTGTGGCCAGAGGACCCTCCATCAAGACCGCTAGGTATATACAATATAAAAATGCACATTCCTGAGCTTTAGAGTTACCAGCTGAGTATCTCTGGGGTGGGACCTAGCAACAGTATTTCTAGAATGGGATGCATTTTAATAAGCTGCTTAACATTTTAAACAACCTCTAAAATTTAAATACAGTGGAGTTTGAGAAGGACAGGGTTTATCCAGGTACATTCAGAATTTGTCAGTCAGGGTGGCTGGATGATAATGCTATAAATTTAAAAAAGGGGAATAATTCAGGATCAAGGGAAATGTTAGTGCATTTCACAGTACCTGACACTGAGTTCAGTGACTCTGAAAATGGGAGTCAAGACTAATTCAAATGCCTGAAATATTTGTATCTGTGGAAAATTAATTCTTTTGCACATTAATTAAGCACATTTGAAAACAACTGAAAAAGAGACTTTTTAGGTTAAATGTCATTCATTAAAAGGTTTATTAAATAGCAACTAACATGATGACAAGTAGAAGTTAATATTTCTATTATTTAAATAGACTGGTATCGGGGCGCCTGGGTGGCTCAGTGGGTTAAGCTGCTGCCTTCAGCTTAGGTCATGATCTCAGGGTCCTGGGATCGAGTCCCGCATCAGGCTCCCTGAGCAGAGAGCCTGCTTCCCACTCTCTCTCTCTGCCTGCCTCTCTGCCTACTTGTGATCTCTCTCTGTCAAATAAATAAAATCTTAAAAAAAAAAAAAATAGACTGGTATCATCAATCTGATTAAACACTTAAGGTTTCTGAAGATTTCTTTGCATTTTGCAGATACTGTGGCATTACTGTATTTACCTTTATATTGCCTTCAGCAGATCCTGTAACAAAGTACTCTTCTGTTGGATCAATGGCAATGGCTTTAACAGGAGAATCATGGCTCTGGAAAAGCTGCCTTTGCTGTCGTTGCCGAAGGTCAAATGCACATGTAAAGCCTTTTCTGCCGCCTGATATTAGTAGCTGATGTTTTGGAGCATATGCTAAAACAGTAGCTCCACTATCATGGCATGTAAAAGCTAAAAAATAAAATAAAGTAAAAATAAAATAAAATAGAAAAGGAAAAAACATTTAATGGTATAAGAAACAGACTTCTGGCTTCTGGCCAATGTAGAACAATAGATCACCAGATTTATCCACCTATCTGAAACAATTAAAAAAATAAAATGATATATAGAAAACAATGGTCTGAGGCACTGGACATCAGGCAAAGAAAAATCTCTAAGAGATGAGGAGCAGGCTAGGAGTGAGCCATACAACTGCCCCTGTTTACTGACTATAGAGTGTTTTCTGGCCATGGCATAAGAGGAACCCAAGTTGGTCTGAGTTCCTAGTCCCACCAGCCATCATGGAAAACCTTGTAATTCAGAAGGCACACAATAGAGTACTCAGAAGGGTCTGGACCTCAGAAGTAGGTAAAATTCATAATGCCTGGCATCTAATAAAAAATTAACAAGCCTGGAAAATACAATCCATAGAAGAAAATCCACCTACTGAAACAAATCTAGAAATCACACAGAAGATAGAATTAGTAGATAAAGAAATTAAAAGTTATTATAGCCATATTTCCTATGTATAAGAAGCTGGATGAAAAGATCAAACTTATTAAGTAGAGACATAAAAGATATAAAAAAAGAGATACAAATAAAAGGTCCAGAGATTAAAAACTATAATATTAAAATGAAAAATACACTGCATTGGATTAAGAGCAGATTAAACAATGTCATAACAAAAAAACCCCAAACTGGTGAACTTGAAGACATATCAATATTAAGTGTCAAATACAGAAATACAATGAATATTTTTTTCTTAAAAAAAAAAAAAAAGTCTAACCTAACAGATCTTAGGAAAAAAACCATCTGTAAACAGCTCAAAGACAATATGGCATAAAGATGAATAATGAAGAATTGGGAGTCAGGATGTCAAGATATAAATCTTGGTTTTTTGCATGGGTTTAAATGTATAACTTAGGTGAATTACTTTTTTTTCTTTTAATGTTAAGTCTCAGTTTCATCATTTGTAAAAAGAGACAATCCAGCCTGCTTAATAAGTTTGTGTGAGCATTAAATTAGTTAATATATTCAAAACATGTAGAGTGCGAGGCATATACTAAGTACTCAATATACTTATTTTAAGAATCTGAAGAAAAAATTATAGAGAAGGATTTTTTGAGTTTTACTAGTACTTTGAGATATTACTTAGAGTTAAATGCAGAAATTCTAAGTGTTCACCTCTGCTGAGCTTTGACAAATGGAGACATCTGTGTAACCATCACTCAATTAAAGACACAGAATGCTGTCGTCATCCCAGAAAGTTCCCTCATGCCTCTCTGTAGTCAGCTTCCCTCTCCCACAATAGCTATCACTAGTCTGATTTCTATCTGATTACTTTTACCCGTTCTTGAACTTCACATAAGTGGAATTTTGTGGTATATACTCTATTGTGCCTGTCTTCTTTTCCTTCAACATGTTTTAGAGGTTAATGAATGTTGTCCCATGTATCAGTAGTAGGTCATGCCTTTTTTTGAATTGCCTAATAGTATTCTATTACATAAATAGACCAGGTTCCTGTTGGACGTATTTGTGTTGTTCCTGGTTTTTGGCTTTTATAAATAAAGCTGCTAAGAACATTCCTATATAAGTCTTTTTGTGGGCGTGTGTTTTCATTTCTTTTGGGCATATATATAGGTGCATGTTTAACTTTGTTAGAAACTGCCAATCAGTTTTCCAAAGCAGCTGTACTCTTTTATACTCATTCAGCAAATCATGAGGGTTCCAAGTTCTCTATATCCTTGCCAACACGTAGTATTCTAGAATCATTGACTTTGGCCATTTTAGGGTATAGAGTAGTATCTTATGGGGAATTTAGTTTCCATTTCCCTAATGACTACTGCTGTTAGATACCTATTCATATGCTTACTTGCCATGTAGATACTAAGGAGAGGGTAATCTTAAAAGTCTTGAATATATCATGTCTTTCATGGACAGTGCTTTAGAGGTTGTATCTAAAAACCCAGGACTAAATCTAAGGTCACCCAGATCTTTTCCTATATTTCCTTCTAGAAGGTTTAGTTTCTGTCATGATCTATAGCTATTCTTAACCCATACATAATGTCTTTCATTACTGTAGTTTTATAGTAAGTCCTGAAATCAGGTAGTGTGAGTTCTTCAAGTTTGTTTTTTCTCAGTATCCAGTATCCTAGGCCTGCTGCCTCCCTATAGGAACTTTTAGAACCAGTTGATATGTACAATACAGTTTGCTGGGATTTTGATTAGGATTGCACTTAATCTGTAAAGCTGGGAAGTGCTGACATCTTAACAACATTGGCTAACAACACTGAATATGGACTAGCTCTCCATTTATTTACATCTCTGATTTCTTATCTTTTTTCTATAGTTTTCCCCAACAGAGACTATATGTATTTTGTTACATTTAAATCTTAGTATGCCATTATTTGGGGTGCTATTATAAATGGTGATTTTTTAAAATTTCAAATCCCAATTGTTCATTACTGGCATATATGAAAGCAAATGACTTTAGCATTTTGACCTAAAGTTTTTTTTTTTTTTTTGTAGATTCCTTAAGATTTTCTACACAATCATGTCATTTGTGAATAAAGGCAGTTTTATTACTCCTCTTCCAAATGTATACCTTTTAATTCTTTTTCTTGTCTTACTGAATTTGTTAGGACTCCCAGTACAATGCAGAGTAGGAGTGGTTATCAGATCCAAAGTAAAAACATGATTTTTATATTATCTATGTTCTACTACTATCCTTCATCAGGTATAGTAAAGAGTTAATTACATATCTTGCATTTTTCTGCGTTCAAAGTTTGCGCCACTGTGGGCAAAATAAGCCTCACGGGCTAATAAATAAATATCATTAAAGATAAGGCATTAAAAAATTATTTTACTTTATTAATTTCTTGACTTGCAGAATTTACAAAATGCTTTCAAAACTTACCATGGACTAAACTATTGGCAGGTGCTACGAGAGTATCCCACAAACATATGTTCCTGAAAAGAAAATTATTTGAGTGACACAAAATTTTAACAACAGAATAAAAAATAAGCTGTCTCATATAGTTGTATTAACATTTGAACCTTGTTCTCATAAAAAGTACTTAAATTTATAAAAGAACCAAATACAAGTAACCAATATATTTATGCATGATTAATTTTCACACAAAATTCAAAAAATTACTAACCTAAAAAACTAAGTAACTTTAGACTGGCACTTATTTACAAATAATGCTACATCAAGCTGAATACAGAAACTACTTTTTGTATTTGTTGATTCTCTGACAGATGGACTAACCTATACCAATAGCAGGACACACTGAATTTTTTTGGAATACAAAGAAAACTTATTTCTGCTATGAATGGGAGTAGCTTTTACTCCTTTCTATGAGTTGCAAAGGAGGCACTAACATATGTAAGAATTTCTATCCAAGATGGGCTGAAGACTCCATATTCCAACAATCCAATTTCTAGTGCAAAGTAAGGCTTCATAGATAAATAGAAAAGCTCAGAAAAGCTCAGCAGAACTCTCCTGCACAAGGGAAGAAGTGAAATGGGATGTTGTGGGCTGAGGCAGGAGAAGACATCTTCTTACATATTTAAGGTTTTGGGGGAGATGGGGATAGGCTGCCACTCACTAGCTACTGTTCAACTAAAAGGATTTTGAGTTTCTATTTTTTTTTTT